>PVIC010041975.1:0-15999 GCA_004025085.1 Thryonomys swinderianus | reverse complement strand
GTAAATACCGTATCTTTTCTCTGGTATGAGAAGTAAATGAGTTTTATAATGTATGATAGATTTTTTGAAATAAGAAATATTCAAAGCGAATGTGGTAGGGGAAAGTAATGAAGGGAAAGAATAATTATGATTTAAAAAGAAAGCACATGTATATAGGGGGTGGGGAGGGGGGTCGGTTGGGATATGGGTAAAATGAGAATTAACTCATGTCATATACTGGTACAAATTCCCCAATGTTGAGTGTGATTGTAAGCTGTCTATAAATGTACTAATAAAGAATTCAATTTAATAAAAGGGGGAAGGTAAGAAGGACAGGGTCAGGAAGAGATGAGAGAATAGAAGCAGAGTTCAGAGACAGACAAATATAGAAAGAAATATTGATTTGAAGATGCTATTGTGCTACTGGCTCTGAAAATGGACAATGGGGACTATATTACTTTTTTTTTTGCTACTGTAAAATACCTTGAGCAGACTGCTTAATTGAAGAAGATGAAAGGGAGAAGAGGGAGGAGGAAGAGATGGAGAAGGAGGAAAAGAAAGGCAAAGAAGTTGTTTATTCAACCCACAGACAATTCTGAAGGTACAGGGACCAGCAGCCTCAAATAGTGATAGCTTTTTTGCTAGTGGGTTAAAAAGACAATAATTAAAGACCACCTATGATTTTAAACTAGATATTTTTGTTGTGAGAGAATGTGGTAAAATGTAAATGGGATCTAAGTGTTAGTAGTAATTCATCAATTTCCTAATTTTGACTGTTACATTATGATACAATAAGAAAATAAAATATAAGGGATTATGGGACATCAGACTGGCAAATTATTCTCATGATTCTCAAAAAAATTCTACATTCTATATATAACCTATTTTTTTGGTAAATTGAAGATCATTTCAAAAACTTACCTACATATTATTTGGCCCCAAGTCCTCTTCTTTTTTTTAACTAGTATATAACACAATTTAATTCTCATTTTTTCCCATTCCCCTACCCACCCTACAAACTCCCCACCCTTATAAGTATTGTTACCTTTTTTTATTACCATCACATTTTTTTCTTTCCCCTCATTACTTACCCCAAACCTTTTCCCTTTGGATATTTTCTACTTCACAACATCTACCATATATTCTAGAACTCATTTACAACAAATCCTTTTCTTATAACTAAGTCTTCTCCCTTGTACTGTTGCTTCAGCTTTCCCGGTAGAAACAGATACTTCTCATTTTTCTCCAGAGCCAGAGAATCTTCAGGCCAGGCACTGAAGGGTGACCTGAGCCTGGAGCATGCAGTCTGGGAGGAATTATCAGAGCCCTGATTGAATCCCAGGTGCCACAGGATAAGGAGAGATGTGAAAAACAGAATGTTTTTGTTTCCCTTTTTTCCCATAATGTCTGATTAAAATACCCAACTCCACTATGAAGTGTTAGAAATGACTGAATGTCATCTATTAACACGTTTATTTTATTATATGTGCTGCCGAAGCGAGCACTGCACGTTTATTTTATGATCAATTTCTTCAAGCTTCTGTTAGAAAAAAGCAGAACAATCTTTCTGAGATTCTCAACCTTAAAGGATAAAGTTCTAAATCTCAGCCCTCCCTTTCTTTAGTCTTTCTCAGTAGAGCAATCCCATTTCACTTGTGCCCTTCTGTTCAGTTATACAAGCCTAAGTGCTATTTTTGGGTTCCAAATCAATATGGTAGGGTGGTTTCAAGTGGAAATTAGACTAGTCAATGTGTAAGAGATCAAAAACACTTATGTCAGGGCTGGAGATTTAGCTCAGTGGTTCCAGCGCCTGCCTCGCAAGTTCCAGTGCCTGCCTCACAAGAGCAAAGTCCTGAGTTCAATCCCCAGTAACCACATACAATGCTGGGAGTGGTGACTCACACCCACCAGCAATCAACCAGCAATCAGCAACACATACTACAGTGCCGGGCGTGGTGGCTCACACCTCTAAATGCCAGCACTCGGGAGGCAGAGACAGGTGGATTGCTGAGTTCCAGGCTTGCTGGGGCTACACAGTGAACTCAGGGCCAGCCTAAACTACAAAGCAAGACTCTGTCTCAAAAAAAAAAAAAAAAACTTATGTCACCCATTTAAATATAAAATTGCCTTGTCAAAAAAGCTATAATGTGAGAATGTGAGGAAAACAATGAAATATAAATATTAATTAATATTTGAAATTAGAAAATTATTGTTTTATTGTGTTGTATGTAAAACTTATGTTTAGCTTTACAGAATGTCTTTAATTTTGGGCATGTGTCCAGAAGTATTTCACTATAAAATACTGTGACAGCAAAAAAAAAAAAAATACTGTGACATCAGTAATTTTCTTTAAAGAGATTCAGAAAATACATTATATACACATATATATTTCAAAATCTGCTAAAATGGATAATAGTTAATGGTTGCTTAACATAGGCATAGATATATGTGTCAGTCAGCTTTCTGTTACTATGTCAAATACTTGAGATAAGGACTGGGGATTTAACTCAAGTGGTACCATGCCAACCTTGAACACACAAGGGCCCGAGTTCAATCCCTGGTGCAGAAAAAAAAAAAAAACTGGAAAATCAAATACCTCAGATAGTCAACTCATAGAAAGGAAAGATTTATTGATTTGGCTTATGGTTTTAGAGGCTCCAGTCCATGTTCTATTAGCCTGGTTGCTTTGGGCCTTTGGAAAGGCAGCATATGGAGGAATGGGGCAAAAACTGCTCACCTTGTGATTAGGAGGAAAAAATGGAGGCAGAGGCTAGGGTTCTAGTTGCCCCTTAATGATCAACCCCCATAACCTAAAGATCTCCTAGTTGGTCCTACTTCTTAATAGTTCCACCACCTCTCACAAACACCACTCTGGGAACCAAGACCTTATCAAATGACTTTTTAGGGGACATTTAATAGTTTCAGGACCATTATGTGAATGTTCATTGACTTGATTTTGTGGGCTTTTAAAACCCTTGTGTTAGTTTAGCTTTTGTATTTTGACACCCATCCTCTCATCACCTTGACTCAAAAAAAGACAACTAGGGAATTTTGGAGGGCATCCACCTTATGCATTGCAGTAAAAATTTAGCTATTAAAGATAACCAGCTTCTTTGGGGATGACAAAACCATTATGCACCTACTTTTACTACTTAATATTGAAGTATACTGTGGAGATATTCCCAGTTCCATCAGGATATCTAGTGTGCATCCTCCTATTTCTTGAGGAGGGTGGGAGCTAAATGAGGGTGCTCTCCACAAGACTTTCCCAAGATGTCAGTTCCTTTTACAAAAGCTTTGTTTCTTCCCCCTACATGCCACGTCACACAGAAAAATATACACTGTCACACAGAAGTCACACTTCACATTCAAGGCCTGCTTCAGTTGTCACTTGCTGGCTCCTCCAAGTACAATTAATTGCTTGGTTCTCTGGACTCTCAAAGCATTTTTATGTCCTCATAACAACAATTACCACTTTGGTAATTTACACATTTGTTCACTGGCCTCCCCATAGGCTCTGAGAAATTCAAAAGGAGAAGCCATCTATTATTTATCTTATACTGTGACTAACACATAGCAAATACTCAATAAAATCACATGAGTAAAAGAATGAACAAAGTAATGAATAAATACCTCTGAGTTGGGGTCTAGGCAAAGCCTAATGACTTGCAAAACAGTGGGAACTGTCAGCATGTCTAGTACCTCCTTTCTGATCTTGGCACTTAATCATCAGATTTTGAAGGGGTTCATCAGTTTATGAGAAAAGAATCATGGAATGAGTTCTATGGCCAGAATTGTGGGATGAATTAGCTCATGAATAGAGGTACCACTTATTTAATGCCTTGTGGAGGTATTAAACAGCAGCTGCTGCACATCAGATTAAAATCAAAGAACATTAGAGGTATTTAAAGCTTAAGGCTTTTTTTCTAACAAATTTTTTTCACAGCTTAAAAATAATAGCTCTAATAGCCATGTAGAATATCCATCCAACACTTCGAAGGGATAATAAAAGTCACAAAATATTCAGAGGGCACATATGGATACTTCAGACGGTTGGGGGTGGTGACCAGGCAAAAATACTAAACTCAGAAAAATCCATCTGGCAAGGAAGTATTTTTTAAAATAAAATGTCAGCCAACATTTATGCCAGGCTCTATTCTAAAGGCATTAAGTATATTATCATGTTTAGACCTTAAAGCAGTCTTATATAACATGAAGCCTATTATTACTCCCATTTTATAGATGTGAAAGATAAGAAATGGGGCAGTGAGTTAACTCACCTAGGAAATACTCTGTGCCTTACATCACTTTAGACATCACGATTCTTCATTATGGACAGACCTGCAAGTCTCATCAAGTATTAGGTACATACTGTAAACTACGTAGGCAACTCATTCAAGGTCTGGAGACCCAGGAGGAAATGGTCTCACCACAGTGAAGTGTATTATTAGTCCCAGAAGAGCTGGGTCACCACTGAGGGCATTGGCTGGCAACCCTGTATGCCTTCTCCTATGACCCAGCACCCTTGGTCTCAGCTTCCCATAGCACAGGAATCACAACCTGTCTATCATGTAACATCTCTAAGTAATTGTGGGGTAGTGGGTGAAAGTCCACAATGTTTTAAGGTGATCTGGGCACTGATCTCATACTGACAATTTGCTTAATACATTCAGGTTAAGCTAACACACTGTAGTGAGTAAGATGAAAGTTAAAATGAAAAGAAAAGAAAGAAGAAATGCTTAGAGCTATTTTTCCACTCATCAAGGTTCACATCTTTCTCAACTTCAAACAAAATAGAAGTCTCTGCTGCAAAATGTGTATTACAGAATGTCAAATTTTGGAGATGGAACTGATACCAGAAATGAAATAGGACCTCCCTAGAGGAAATATTATAACTCCCTACCTGTTAGATGTCCAATATGTTGAGTTCATGTTCCCCCAAACGAAGAATGAATTCTAGGGAACAAGAGTATGAAATATTTATTTAGAGGAAAGATACAGCTCCTGAGAGGCAGGAGGAGTCCCAAAAGTGAGTTTCCAGGACTCCTTTTCCCAGGGGAAGTTTTGTAGAGCAAAACAGGTGGCTACAACTTGGTTCACTGCTATAATCAATCAATAAGATTATAAGTACAGTTGCTTATATAACACTGATACCATAGGGAAGCAGGTCATTTAACAGGTGCATATGGAGGGAAGAAAAAACTTTTCAGGAAGGGATGAGTCTGAGGGTCTTGATCAACTGTTAAGAGTGACTGATGTCCATTCAGAGTTCATTAGACCAGGTGTTACCACTTCTCTTAGGCCTGGTCATTTTGTTTTTCTCTTGATGCCCAGGCTACAACAGATGTGCCTTCAACCACAGTTGTAATGTGTTTTTATTTTTGTCTAACTCTCTTGAAGGCCTAGCACTGTCTGATTCCTTATAGTATTTCTGCCTAGCTGAACTGCCCATAATGTTCCCCTCTCTATAGAGGCTCCCTAACTGCTGTGAGGCAATTATCATTCTGGCTACATCAAGCTGAAGGGGGTCATAGTTGTGATCAGCAGTCAGAGACACTCTACATAGTATCTATCTAAAGATCCTCAATAGACACCAGAGACACTCTCCAGAGTGTCTATCTGAAGGTCCTCAGCAGACATCAAGTATTCTCATCTTGGGTAGATCTATAGCTTTAAGTCTGGAGAACAGAAGGCCAAAGAAACAATTAAGTAAGTATAGACCAAATAATAAAACCAACAAGACTATTATAAATACAACAAATAAGTGTTTCCACAAGGAAGAGCCAGTTATAGCCTCCCACAAAAAAAGGCAGGGAGAAAATATGGGAATTTCATAATCTGATGTGGCCTTAGCCTATTGTTTAATATCTTGAACAGCCACTGAGATATTAGCAGAAGTATCAGGATTATACATATAACATTCAGCTTTTACAATTGCACAAGTATGTCCTTATCCTGCTTTCAGGATGTCTAATGTTATCTGATTTTGGAGGATAGCTGTCTCATTCATTTTACCTCTTCATTCAGGAGAAAGATCATTTAAGGGGTTAAGACTTATTTGGTATAGTTAGTTAATGCCTCAATGTGTTCCATGGCATCCTTCAATCCTAGGGAATGTACAATGATAGAAGCCAAATGATAATACCAGTGAAACACACTTCCAGATTATCAATGTCATAGATGAGTCAAATTTACAGATTTGTTGATATTTTTTTGACACTCTTGCCTTATAATCACACAAATCCTAATGTACATCTCCCTATCAACCCAAGGGGTACCCAAGGAAAACAAATTGGCTCCCCAGGACCAATTAATGCCATTGGGGTATTAGCATCTAATTCCAGGTTGATTAAACCAGTCCACTGCAAACCAGTCTTCCACCTGTAAAGTTATAGTGTACATACACTGCCCAAAGGGTGTATATCTCAAGTATTTTATGGAGTTAGGCCAATGAAAATAAGATTTTTTTGTTCCCAACATAAGGGGGCCATTCTACCAAGGTGTCCTATAATTGGAATTATACATCTGTATGGTCTAATATTTGATAGCAGCCATCTTTATGGTTTTCTGATTATCGTGGACCCTTACTCTCACTTAATACAGATTATACTGGTATCTGTACATAAGTTTCAGTGATATTTTTAGAAAAAATTCAATTACATCCAAGATCATTAAGGGTGTAATAATATAGGCCACTCAGTTACCTTGTGATAGTGGGGTGATCACTAAACTTTCTTGTATCTCATCAATGTAATCTAGTAGTTTATTCTAATTATCTCTTTGACATGGAAATACCCACCAAGGAAGTCCTGATGTGCTTGACAAAGGGAGCATGTCACATATCTAACAAGATGTAACAATTCTGCATATTCCTGTGTCCAGACTAGAAAGGAACTGTACTCTCCTTTGAGTAGTAATTAGTAAAAGGGCCAAGAGTAATATCTGAGATCACTATTTGAAGACTTCATTTTCTTTTTTTAACAAAAATTTTAAGTCTTCTGTGAGTCCACAGGAGTTTTTGGATGAGGGTTTAAATCGGGTGTGATGGATCTGGAATCCAGGCCTACTACCTTGGCAGCTGATAGAGTTGATAGGATCATGCTATATAGTCCTTTCAAAGTAGGTCCTAGAGAAGATGACTAGGAAAAGAGAGTCAATGTCTAGGAAAAGATGTCTAGGAAAGAGACTTTACTAGTGCTAAATCTCTGGGTTGGAATATGGGATTTCCTTTCTCTTTAGCCTGAGCTACCATTAGCTGTTGAAGAGTCTGTGGGCATTTAGCCATTGAGGTGACACTTTCAGTAAGGATCTGTGTGTCTATCAAAGAGAAAATGATTAGTGAGAAAAGGGCATTCATAAAGGATTTCATATAGACCAAGGCCAACCATGTAAGATGTATTTTTTATCTTGCTAAGAGCCAAAGGTAGTAAATGACCCCACTGTAGGTGGGTTTCTTGAGCAATTTTGTGAAGATGTCTCTTTAGGGTCTTATTTTTTCTACTTGTCTTGATGATTGTGCCTCCATGAAGAGCAAAGGTGATAGAGAATGCTCAGTGCCTGCAACACAACCTGTGTGATTACTGCTTTAAAAGAAGGGCTATCTTCACTCTATTCGTTCTTAGGTAATCCAAATCTAGGTATGATTTCTGGGACCAAAACATTTATCACCTCTTGTGATTTTTCTGTTCTACAAGGAAAGGCCTCAACCCGGTTTATGAAGGTATCTACCCAGAACACTAAGTACTGGAGTCTCTTACTCTTTGTCATATGAGTAAAATAGAGTTGCAAATCTGCTCCAGGAAATTTGCCATACCTCTGTACGCCTGGAGTGGTTATGGCCCAGTTAATGGGACCTTTTAAGGGGACCAGTTAAGGGAGTTCTTTTGGCAAAACTTCTATGTTTTAGCTATCTGTTGTACTGTCTGAGAAAGTTCCTTTTCTGTGAATAACTTTTGAGGCCATCTGGTGGGTCTTGTCTTTCTATGAGTGAAAGATTTCATAAAATTAATAATGTTCCATTTACTAGCACCAAGATGAAACAGTTTACCATCATCTGATTTTAACTATCTTGATGGGAGGAATTGACACCCATGGGAGAGAACCCATTTGATTTCTGACTGAAAATATTTATCTACAAATACCAAAGGACACTTCTCAGATCAAGGGAGCCTGAAAAGAACCCTGAGCACCTTCTTTTGCTGCAAAATTAGCCAATTGATTACCTTGAGAGACTATATCAACTCCTTTTTGGTGTCCCCTACAGTAACTACTACCACTTTGGAGGGCATACAGACAGATGATAAAAGTTTGTCTATCTCCTTGTGATGTTTTACGAAAGATCCATTGGCTGTCAGATAACTCTTTTTTTCCATATGATTTTGTGAGCATGCAATACTAGGAAGCCATACTTTGAATCAGTATAAATATTGACATTTTGTCCATCAATAAGTTGTAAAGCCCTGGTCAGAGCTATGAGTCATGCCAGTTGGGCCCTAGTCCCCGGAGCAAGTGAGAACCTTTAAGTGTTGGATGCAGAGTCACTACTGCCTATCCTACCCTTTTTGTCCCACTCTCTGTGAAGGAACTCCCATCACAGAAAAGGGTTCAATCAGGATCAGTAGGAGTATGTCTAATAAATCTTCTCTAGCTGCATAAACATGGAGGATTTCCTGTTTCCAGTCATGTCTTTCAGCCTCACTTTCCTCTTTCTCTGGTAGAAAGGTCACAGAATTTTAGACCAGTCCTTGTAAAAGTAGAGCCTGATATTTAAGAAGTTATTTGTCAACGAGGAAGTGATCATAATTTACTCCTAAAATGTACCAATAAAGTCAATTTAGTTTTTAAAAAATAAGTTAGTTGTTTGATAGCTATAGACTCCCTTTGGAAGAAAGAGGCATTGTTACATTATGAGGAGTACATATACTGAGATCTTTACCTAAGGTCAGATTGGATGCCTCTGGCAGTAAGAGAACTACTGCATCCACAGCTCCAAGGCATAAAGGTCATCCTTTTGCTATAATATCTAATTCATGACTCAGATGCCCTACAGGCTATTGAGCAGGTCCTTGATCCTGCATAAGCACTCTCAAAGCCATGCCTTCCTTGCCTTTCAATGTACAGATTGAAATGGTGTAATGTGTGTAGACTCAGTGCTGGAGCATTTAAGAGGCACTTGTTTAAGATTCTGGAATACAGATTGGGAATCACATTCTCAGGTTAAAATATGGGTACCTGCCTTTTGAGCTTCCTTTATAAACTGATAGAAGGGTTATGTAATCTCACTAAATCCTGCTATCCAAAGGCAACAAAAGCCTTAGTTCTTATGAATCTCCTTAACTGTTTTAGGGTTTGGGGATGTGAGAAGGAAAGTATTGGTTTAATTCTCTCTTCCTGTAGTCTTTGAGTTCCCTTAAATATGATTAAGGCCCAAATATTTTCCTTCAAGGCAGCAAAGTTGTGCCTTATACCTAGAGACTTTGTGACTTTTTTTTTTTTTTTGAGACAGGGTCTCACTTTGTAGTTCAGGCTGGACTTAAGCTCACTATGCAGCCCAGGCAAGCCTCCAACTCAGCAATCCTGTCTCTGCCTCCCAAGAGCTGGGATGACAGGCTTGAGCCACCAAGCTCAGCATTTGTGGTATGTGGTATTGATTATTGGTGGGTGTGAGACACCATGCCCGGTACTGTTGTGTGTGGTTACTGAGAATTGAACCAGGAATCTTGTGCTTGCTAGGCAGGCATTGAAACTACTGAGCTAAATCTCCAGCCCAAGACTTTATAAGTTCTATCTGCTAGGAAATTCAACAGAGAGTTCTTCTAGAGAGTTCTGAGGGGGTACATAACAGTATATCAACTATACACTATAAGTTTGTTGGTTGGGTAAGTTCAAATCATACCAAGTTATGGAAAAACACTTGTTCAAAAAGATGAGGAGTGTCTCTGAACCGTTGAGGAAGTCCAAGGCAGTTGAGAGGCCTGGTCATGAAGATTTTTAAAGGCAAAAAGGAACTGGTAAATGGTATATAAGTGAATATAAAAGAATGTATATTTTAATCATAACACTGAAAAACTAATCTGTATCTTCTGAGATCTGAGAAAAGAGTGTATGGGTTAGGTATTACCAGGTGAATTAGCACTACTGTCCCACCAGTCGGGGATCCTGTACCAACCTCCATTCTCCACTGGGTGTTTAAACTCTCAGGACTGGAGTGCTAGGCCAGAGATTTAGCACAGTGATTCCAGCACCTGTCTAGCAAGTGCAAGGTCCCTGGTTCGATCCCTAGTAACCACATATAACAAAAGCAGGTGTCCGCGTGACTACACCCACCAGCAATCAGTACCACAATCCAGTGCTAGGAGTGGTGGCTAACACCTGTAATCCCAGCACTCAGGAGGCAGAGGCAGGAGGATTGCTGAGTTCGAGGCTTGCCTGGGCTACATAGTGAGCTCAGGGCCTGCCTGAACTACAAAGTGAGACCCTGTCTCAAAAGAAAAAAAAAAAAAGATTGGAGTGTTATACAGGTTATAACAGACTTTAAGTAAACCTCTTGCTCTCAAATTACTGCTTATAGGCAATAATACTCTTAACTTCAGGCCTTAGAAGATATTGTTTGTTGTGAGAAAAGAATAGTAGGACCTTTGAAATGTATTTGTATCAGAGCAGCTCTTATTGATCTCCCTATCCTACTTTTAGTTCCCCATACTTTAGGGTTTATTTCTGTCTCCACATGGGGGAGGTAGCATAACTGACCTGGGTGCATGTATATTACAGTATTCAAACAAGACAAAATCTCTCCTCAGAAGAGGAACTGGAGTTCCACACAAAATTAAAAAGGAACATGTAAAATGAAAATATCCCAGTTACAGCCTAAGGCTTATAAGAGATAGAGAATTACCTCCTCTCCAATGACTCCTTTCACTCAAGTATGACAGCTAGAAGGCCAGAGTTGAGAACAAGGATCAAGAAACATGCACCAGTGTCTAGTAATAGTCTGGTTTTGTTTCCATCTATAGCCATGATTACCCAGGGTTCCTCCATGGAGATGACAGTCTAGCTAGAGGGAAAAGGAAAAGGGTGCCCTGGTGTCCTTTAGTCCTGCTGGACCAACTGGTAAAATGTGTCTGAGGTTTAGGACCTTCACCTCAAAGGGAAGTCTGACTCCTAGTGGTCACCTTTGCAATCAGAGTATGGTTTAGGGAACTTTTTTGTGAGAGTTCTTATCATTGGCCCTCTTAAGGTGGCCTGGTTTTCCACAGCAGAAGCATGTGAGTTTAGTTGTTGAGTTCTTCTTGGAGCCATGAGAATCAGATTTAAGGTCTACTCCTTTTAAGGCTGCTAAGTAGGCAGTCATTTTGTTTTAGTTCTTTTGTTTTCTCCCCTTGCCTTTCTCCTAGTCTTGATTATAAAATACTAAGGGGGAAGTTGCCTCTAAAGCATCATGTGCTCTATCTAAAGCAAAAGCTATCTTTTGAAGTTTTTTTTTCCTAATATCTGAGGATAACTTGGGTAAACCATTTTTTAACAATAATCTCTATCAAATCAGGAGCTAGAGTTCAATCCCCAATACTGCCAAAAAAAATTTTTTTAAAGAAACAAACAAATGAATCAGGAGCTAAGGGATTTATGCTTCTTCAATGATTCTTGTAAATTATCTAAGAAGGTAGAGGCATTCTTCTCTGTCTCCTGATGAATAGTTGGTAATTTAAAATAATTGAAGGGCTTAGTTTCTGTCTTCCTTAGACCTTCAAAGATACATATCTGGAGATATTTACTATTCCAACCTCCCATCTGGTTGGTAGGCCAGTAGGGACTGCTTGGGCTGAAGCAGAAACTAGCTGTTCTTGACTCTCTGTCTTCTGACCTTCTAAAATTAACAATATGATTTTCATCTCCAAATGCAATGGCAGCTTGTACTACCATTTGTCTCTCATTAAAAGTTGATGTTTGATTTAAGAGTAGCACTACGTCTTGTCAATCTAGTTCATAAGTCTGAGTAAGTGCTCTGTACACTCCAATGTACTTCTCACAGTTGTCTGAAAACGTTCCTAGATCTTGTTTGACCTGTTTTGGGTCACTCAGAGAAAAGAACATATGAATATAAATATATCCAAATTCACCATTTAATTTTTGAAAGGGGTACTGTCCTTAAGGGCTTGAACAAAATCAGCTATGGTGGATATAGCCCAGTAGAGGATTCATTTATGGCTGGCTTATAATACTTACTCTTTGACTCCATAGGATAAGGGGGGAAGAGACCTCAGATTCCAAAGGGATAGTAGGGAAAACCTCAGCCTTATTAATAGTGGATGAAGCTTAAATTAGGGTTGCCCTGTAACCTCATCCTCAGGTTCCAAAGGGGAAGGGTGGGGAATCTCAGGCTTAAAGGCCAAAAGTGTCTTGTTTTCCTGTAGCTTAACCTTTACATTTCAAACACAAGTAAGGGTTGTTTCTTAATGCAAAGCCTGAATATAATTTTGACCATTTTCTCTCTTTTGTACAGTACAATTCTAGTTATGAAATAGTTTTATAATCAGTACTTCATTCTGCATTCAGAAGGCAGACAGGCCATTATGGGTGTGGAAAAATATTAAACTGCTCTTTCTAAATATGTGAGGGTTGAACATTTCCAGTATTTAAGGATACAGTCCAAAGGAGTAAGAGATTTTCACATTGAGTCACTCATCTAAAAACACAAGAGAAAGAATGGGCTTCCCTTTAAATTCTACTTGATTTCCACATCTTCAAATCATCCCCTGAAGTGACCTACTCCAAAGTAGGTGGTTGTTGTCTTAAGAGTAAAAAATAGGTTGAGTTAATGAGCTACCCTTAGTGTCTGTTGACCTGTCTTCCCTGGAAACTCACCCTCCTAATTCTAACAGGTGTTTCTAATAGCACAAGCTACAGTTGGTTTCAGCTACAACAAGTTATGTTTAAAGAAGAAAGCTTTGCTAACAAAACAAATAATCAAGAGATCTGAACCCCTGCTTTTCAACTCTTTGAAAGAGAATGAGGAAAAGAGATCAAAGGGCAGCATTTTCCAGCTTGCAAAAGAGATATAGATACCTCTAGAGAGATAAAGAAGTCTTGTTCTGGGCAGGCTTCAGGGCAAAGAAGCCTCTAAGATAGTTGTGTTATCTACCTAATCACCTAGGCAATCATCCTCAGCAGCAAGACAAGGGTAAATTTTATTCAAAATTCATGCTAAAATTTCTATGTCTCTGAGCTCCTAGGTTAAATTTATACCAATGATCTAGCAATTACAACTTACATGTTAGTAAAGGCACATTTATCAGTTTCCTACATGTACATGAAAGAAGAGAAAGACTGAAATTCCTTTTTTATACTAGTCAGCATATACAAGGAACAAGTGTAAATTGCTAGCTGACAGCTATTCTCTGTGAAAGGTGAATAGTTATTTCAAGCTGTCTCAACCTGACTTCCTTGATGGAGGTGTGGATTAGCTAAATGGTGGTTTAACTAATCAAGAAGTTGTGAAATTAACTCTCAGTGAGTTGGAGAAAATCTGGAGAGGGAGGTGTTCTAACTTACTAGCAGAGAGAAAAGTCCAAACTTGTAGTGCAACTCTTAATGGAGCCTTAAGAGAGGGCTTTTACAGTGATGTCTCTGGTTACTCTGAACAGAGAACACCAGAAAATCCCTAAGAGAGTTACCTCTCACTGGGAAGTGCAGGTAGGACAATGGATAAGTTGAGATTTTTCTGCTAGTTACCTAGTCAGGGGTGTCTGGACCCAGCTTTTACTGAGGAACCTTTGAGTATCTGCCCTAGCCATGAACCCTCAGTTGTACTCTCTACAACCAGGGATTTGTCTCTAGAAAGTTCAGCTTTCTTTTCTGAGACAGGGTCTCACTTTGTAGTTCAGGCTGGCCCTGAGCTGACTATGGAGCCCAGGCAAGCCTTGAATTCAGCAATCCTCCTATCTGCCTCCCAAGTATTGGGATTATAGGTATGAGCCACCACACCCGGCACTGTAGTATGGGGTATTGATTGCTGGTGGGCATGAGTCACCACGCCCAGCATTCTATGTGGTTAGCAGGGATCGAACTCAGGAACCACTGAGCTAAATCTCCAGCCCTAGAATGTTCAGCTTTTTTTAAAAGTTCTATAAGGAACAGATTAAAGCCTGCTTGATCTAAGATGACTTCCCTATATTTGGTGTTAACAAAAACTCATTTTCGGGCCGGAGATTTAGCTCAGTGATTCTGGCGCCTGACTTGCAAGCGCAAGGTCCTGAGTTCGATCCTGGTAACCACATACGATGCTAGGCGTGGTGACTCATGCCCACCAGCAATCAATACCACATACCACAGTGCTGGGCATGGTGGCTCATGCCTATAATCCCAGCACTTGGGGGTGGGGGGGCAGAGACAGGAGGATTGCTGAGTTCACGGCGGCTTGCCTGGGCACCATAGTGAGCTCAGGGCCAGCCTGAACTACAAAGCAAGACCCTGTCTCAAAAAAGCAAAAAAAATAAAGCTCATTTTCTATGGGCTCAACTTAAATATTCTTAGCAAGAAAAGTTGGGACACTACAGAGTTCTTCTCTTTTTAATGATACATCTCTCCAAAAAAGGAAAGAACAAAATGACAGGAAAAGATCAGAAATGAGATTTTTTTTAATGAAGTCTTTTCTTCTTATGTTCATGGTGAGTTATTGAGATAATTTCCCCATGATGCACTGTCAGCCTGGAAATATAAGAATGGGGACTCTCAAGACCTCAGATTGCCTCCTCACCCATGAAAGATGAAGCAAGAAAAAAAACTGAGGGAGAACAGGCTCAACAATCCCTCTAGGCTGTAAGGGGCAATTGAGACCAGTTTGTCCCAGTGAAACCTGTCCCCCAAGTCTTAAGAACAGCTGCCACGCTATTGTCTTTTAACTGTCCTATGACAGTTGGGGTCCTGTGATTTTTTAATAAACATGTATATTGTATAAATATGAACTAGATTCCTTAAAAAGACCACTTTACAGTATTTTATATCAAAGTGCACTAGGAAACTTCTATTATTTTTTTCTTAGAACTGCTGCCTATGATAGAAAACCACAATAGCTGAACAGATCAAAGAACCCTAGTAAATTCAGCATCTAAATCCAAATGCAGCATGTATAAAACAGAAAGATAAGACCTTGTCTGCAAAACTGTAATGTCCCGTGAAAGAAGTAATATAATCTTCCCATTTTTCAAATTAAATTTATCATAACTTTAATAACATGTTTTCAACTTAAATTTATTATAACTTTAATAAAGTTATAAAAGAGATACAACATATGTATTCAAGAAACAAGTAATGGCAGGGAAGTGGGAAAAAATGAGAATCAAGATATATCACATACAGGTACAAATGCTCAATGATGAATAAGATCATGCAGTTCCTAAGAAGCAGAAAGGGACCTAAAAGTGGATTGGCCAGAATCACACTTCTCAGGGGAAGTTTTATAGAGCACAACCAGGTAGGTACAACTTGGTTTATTGCTATGATCAACCAGTAAGATTATAAGCTAGGTCACCTATGTAACACTGATCCATGAGGAAACAAATCTCATAGCAAGTGTACATGGAAGGAATAAAGACCTTTTCAGGAAGGGATAAGTCTAAGGGTCGGTCTTGATCACTCTCCAAGGTAATTGATATCTATCTACACTTCATTAGACTAAGTGTTACCACTTCACTTAGGCCTGGTCATTTCATCTCTGTCTGTAGGCTTGGTCTCCAACAGATGGGCATCAGCCATAGTTGTAATGTGTTTTTACTTTGGTCTGATTTTCAAAGGCATAGCCCTGACTGCCTTTAACTGTCTATAATAGAACCACTGGACACTGTTGCCTAAATGAAACAGACTCCACTTTGTACTTCTCCATGGGCTCAGACCTTTAATTAAAGGCACATGGTTAAACATTTTTTCTAAGCTGACTTAGAAAAGAGAACCATGGGGGAGAGCATGGATTAACTGAAATGGTTCTCTTTTTAAGCCTTGATTTCTTGGGTTTATTTTCAAATTCAA
>PVIC010041974.1:0-15998 GCA_004025085.1 Thryonomys swinderianus | reverse complement strand
GTTCACGTCCACCAACCCCACCCTCAGGTGTGCGGAGTCCACTTGATGACCCTGTCAAGCGCGTTCTTCCTTTCTGCTACTATGTTGTTTTCACTTTAGCATTTTTATTTGATGATTTCATATAGCCTCCATGTCCTAGACGCTATGCTTCGCCTCACTATGCATATTTGCATAGCTTTCACAACAGAATATTTAATGTCTTGATTAGTCACAATTGTCTTGGATTCCCCACCCAATAATACAAAGGGAATCTGTCCCTCTTCCAGGAGGAGACAGCTGTCTCACTGGGTCTCAGAGGTGAGGCCTTCTAGTGATGTTTTTTTAATGATCCCACCTCTTTTCTTTCATGATTATAACCTCTTAGAGGCATGAGACACTTCTAATCACAGGCCACAGAAGGCTTCTTGTCCTTTCTGATGTAGAGGGTTTTAAAATTTTCTTTTCTCTTTCACTCAGCCACAAGCAGGGATAGTGAACCTTTCAGAGGCTTCAGTGGTACAGACAGCAAGTGTGCCATGGGTTCACCACCGAGGCAGGCTCAAGGGCTGGCCTCCTTTCAAAGTGTGTTCATAACATACAATGGTTCAACTCATATTGGGGGATTTGTTCACATATGTACACATCTTGATGAGTTTTGGCAGGTTCACTTCCCTCAGTTTCCTTTCCCTTGAGCTCCTCCACCATCTCTAAACAGTCTTGTCTTTTTGTTTCCCACCATTTCTCTTTTATCTTATCTTTTATGTTAGGTTTCTCTTTAAAAAGAAACCACGTGATATTTTACCTTCCCGCATCTAACTTTATTTCATTTAGTGTATCTTAAAGCCTTCATTCCTGAGAGAAAAGGCCCTAAACAGAATCTCCGGGCTATCTCACAGCAGGAGCTCCTGTCCTCCCCAACCCACCACAGATTCAGGCTTCCTTCCGGTGTCTTCCAGGACCCTCATCTTTCTTCTGAACACTGGGGAGGTGAGCCTACAGGTAGATATGATCCTTCTCGTTTCTATGCTCCCCAACTGTCCTATAGTTGAGAATCTATTTAGCCTTGAGAAAGTCCTTACTACGCTTACGAGAACTCTTCCTAGCTGCTGGCATGGCAGCCTCAGTGTTTCCCTAAGCCTGTCCTCATGGTCCACACGGCTCTCCTTGGAAGCACTTGCCTTGCCTCGGACTTCAGGCTGCCCAGTGAACTCAATTGTGTGATACATTCAAGGAAAATTTATCATTTTTTCTTCAATTACCTAAGTGGCTCTTGTTTGTTAGGAAGCAACATTCATTCCAACTTTCTGCATCCTAGTCAGAAGCCAGAAATTCTAATATTCATGGTTAGATTGCTTCCTATTCTCTGCTGTAACTTCCTAGCTGGGATCTAACTTTCAGTAAAAGACCATTCTATGTCATCGCTAGAGATTTACAAAGGAAGAAAGAGGACTCTGCTTGGGACCACACAAGAAAGGGGCCAGGTCAGGCCAATGACCTTGAGCTGAGGAAGAGCTGTATTATTGACAGCAACTATTTGCAATCAAGGGTCAAAGGCAAGCACCTGGAAAACAGAAAGAAGCACTCCTCCCCACAGTGGGGGAATTTGACTGGGGAAGACCTTTACCTTTCAAAAGTGATGTGTAAAGAAGAGTTAGCTAATTTTATGTGGCTACAAAAGGGAAAAGGAATCAGAGATTGCTGTAAGGATGTAGGCTACCCAAATTAGAGGGTACAACGAAACCACTGTAGCTGTGGCCTAAAAGTAGGAGATTAAGATCTTGCCCAGAGAAAGTTGTGCTAAATTCATGAGTTTCCTTAGGCTTCCAATTTCTAACATGCCATGTAACTGAGTTACTAGAATTATGCCACAATAGAGGGGAAAGGCTCGGAACCTTTGGGTGTCTTGGCTTGGCTTTCTGTTAGTCCATTAAACATTCTGATGAGGGAAGCCAAGAATTAATTTTTATCATTTTGTCAGGGAGAAGGGCAATCAGATTTTAGAGGCCATCTCAGCACCTGAGTAATTTTTTTGCAATCCAGCAAGATCAAATGATCTGATTCCCCAGCTCAGTGTTTCTAGTAGAAAAGGCAATTTTCAAGAGACCAAAATAGCAATTTCTTAGCCATCACTGAAACTCTTAAAATCTATTTTTAAAACTCCCATAGACTTCCATGTGTAAATGAAAGAAGACCCCTGGAAAAGCACATTTTTCTATTTTGAGAGATAACTCACTCAAGCATAAAGTTAATCCAAGTTATTACACCAAAAATAACATTGCATCAGAGTGAACTCATAACAGATGAGTAAACACACTTCACAAGAACGGGCCTGGCCCATCCGCCACCCTGAGTTTGTGTCCTTCAGCCTCAGCACCTCCGTAAATACCTCATCCGTATGTTGGCCCTGCTCACGTAGGAGAGCCTGGTCTGCTTAGAGAGGTGTTTTGAGACCCTTTGGACCGGTGACAGTGAACCTTTTAGAGCTTTCAGTGATACGGTCTGCTGTGGCACGCATGCCGTAGGTTCGCCACCCCTGCTTTCGACCCTCGTGATGTCAGCACTGACCCTAAGTCGAGTTGCTGGGCTCTGGTTACTCTGAGGAAGAGTAAGCATTCCATCAGTACTCTATGTGAAATTGATAAAAACAAGCTGGCGGACTCGGGTTAGAGCTCTCTGCTTTACACCAAGCTTTCGTGAAAACTCGTTAACTGTATCTCCTCAGGCAAGGTGGTGAATTCCTCGGAACTTCAGTTTCTTCATACTAGAATCAAACATTTTTTATGATAGTACCGTAGAGTTGTGAGGAGACTTAGTACGAAATCACTTAGCGCAGGGCCCAGCGCACAGTCCGCACTGGTTGGACACATAGCATCGTCATCACAGTCACTACTACCGTCAGGTATCCCTCCCTTGCTGCCCACCCTACCCCCTCGGTCCACGTAGCTGAGTCTTCAGCCTCAGTTGTGCTTCGTGCTCGGCTCCAGGACCTTGTGCCTAGTAAAGTAAGAACCCAGGACTTGTTTTCCTATCACCTACCAGGCACACTTCATCTCTTTGAATCTGGGTTTCTTCTCAAACGGAGCCCATCAGAATCAGCACTAGAAGGAAGTACCTGAGACATCGCGCAGCTCTGAAGGTGAACATCTCTTTATGGTTGGCAGGCTGGGTACCCTGTTTGCCTAGCCCCGCCCTGGCATCTCATAAGAAGAGTCCCTACTTCACCCAGTCATGGAGTTGAGGAAACAGAGGATAGATTCTATCTGCTGAGTACAGAAGGAAGGTGGAATAACACTTGTCCAGGGAGGGAATATCAGGCTGCCCCTTAAGGTATGGGAAGATATTTACTAGACAAACACAAGGCTGCTCTTTGTAGGTAGGTCAAAGCATGAATGAGGAATTATTGGAAATGACAGTATGGCCTCAAGGAAACAGTAATGAGTGCTAAGAACTGTCATTTACACATCACCTTTCTAGGTGGTACATGGCTAGGCATTTTGCAGATATTTTCTTTAATTTCCACCATAGTTAAAAGGTTGGTATCACATATCTCCATTTTATAGCATAACTGAGCTAAGCCCAAGGAGGGAAAGAGTTACATGGTGTATGTATGAATTTTCTATAGCTGCTATAACAGATTCCCAAAACTCAATGGGTTAAAAATAATATGAATCCATCACTTCAGAATTTTAGAGCGAGAAGTCCGGGGCAATCTGACTCGACTGGCCTCAGGGTACCTAGGGAAGATCGCCTCATCCTCTGCCAGCACCTGTGGTTACATCCACGTCCTCCAAGTCAGCTGGTCAAGTCCCTCACAGGTCGGATCACTCTGAGCTCTTTCTGTGCTCATATTCCCTCCCCCCCGACTCCGATTCTCTCCCACTTTTCATGACTCCTGGGACTGTTGCAAGTCGACCCAGAGATAACCCGGACAATCCCTTATATTTTAGGGTCAGTTCATCAGCAACCATAATTCCATCTGAAACCTCAATACCCCTTTAGCCATGTAACCTGATGTATTCACAGGTTCTGATTCGGAGGTAGACGTTGAGGAAAGGGGGGCATTATCTCTCCACACACCAGGGCTTGTTAGTAGTGGTTATGAGGCTGGGGTGACTTTGGATTTTATCTCAGGTCGGTAGGACACCATAGAAGGTTTTAAGTACTGGTGTGATGTAAATAAATCTGTATTTTACATAATTAATCCTTGAATCAGGATGTGGTAAGGAACTGAAGAAAAATATTGACATTTGAGAAATCAGTAGGAATTAATGAAGCAGCAGGTGTAGAAATGGAGAAAAGGGCATGGATCAAAGACATTGCAGAGGTAAAATCCTCGGAGCCTATCGCACTGGAATGTGGCAAAGGAAGATTCCGTAACAGCCTGCTTTCCATTGCAGGGGCAAAAGCACCTGGACTTGTAAAGTAGAGGAGGAAGGATTTGTTTTGGATCCCAGTTTCCAAGGATTCAGTTCATGGTCAGCTGGCTCCAAAGCAGAAGCACCATGGCAGAAGGGTCTGGCGAAGGGAAGCTGCTCAACTCACGGCACCTGGGAAACACAGAGCCAGTGAAGACCCAGAGGGGAAGGGGACGGGGACCAGATACTGTCCCCAAGGTCGTGGCACCGTGATACGCCCTCTCTAAGTAGGCTCTGCCTCTTACTTATTTAGCTATGAATTCATCTATGGGTGAAGGTATTGATGGGGTTAGTGTCCTCAGAGTCTAATTATTTCTCAGAGTCTAATTATTTCAAGTAGACAAACAAGTTTTACCAGCACAAATTCCAAGATGAAACTTAGATTTTTCTAATTTAGGTGATCGAGAAGATACTAATTTGTCTTTATATTTTAATGCATCTGCAATTGTTGTAGTTGATTTACCTAAGTCATTCATTTACTCACAAAATACTTGTTCAATATCTATTTAATTCCAGGCTATTATAGTAGCATGTAGCTTGGGAAACACCAATAAAAAGAAAACACAAAAATCTCTGCCTTCAAGGAGCTCACTTCATAGGTGAGAGAGAAATGCACACTATACCAATAAGCAGGAAATATAGTATACATTAAAGAGTGGCACAAAGTATTGAAAAAAGGTAAGATCGGGGTACACGTTTTAAGGAATACTGGGGGAGGGATTCTGTGCTCCAGTATGCCTTGATCAGATGGGGACATTTGAGCAAAATCTTGGAGGAGGGGAAGGAATTAGCCTCGTGGGCATCTGGGGAGATACCTCTAAGGACCACCCAGTGCAGAACCCAGCAACAGGAGGTGCCTCATACTAAGGAAAATTTAAAAAGCCTGTATGGTTAGAACAGATAAGCAAGGGAGTAAGTAGCATATGATTCTTCTCCTCCAAAAGAGGGAGAAATTGGCTTGAATTGGACTCTGATAAGAGAACCAGTGAAATCAGAAGACAGGGACCGGAAGGGCTCGGTCCGTCCATATCTGGTCCCCACTCTGCTTCGAACTACAGGCCCTGCAACTTCTCTTGACTCTTGATAACACCAAGTAAGAACTCATATGAGTCGGGTGCTAATTACACAGCATGCTCTATGTGAATTAACCCAATTGGTTCTCAGATTCATACCATCTAGTAGACAGATGGATCAGGCAATTGGTCAAGATAATATAATAAAAAAGACTAGAACTCGATTCTAAACAGCCCAGGTCCAAGGCCCACTTTTGTCCTGTCCTCTGAACTAAAGGGAGCTCAGGAATGCTGTCTGTCTAAAACCCTATCTCTGGATCCCTAAAATTCTATCATTAACACTCATCTCTGAAAGAAGCACTGTGTGAAACCTGGATGCTTTCATGATAATCCCATACGCCTTCCAGTAAATGAGTCATCTACCTATCCAATCATCCGTCCATCTACTCACCCACGTATCTGTTCATCTACCCAACCATCCACCCATCCTGCAAGAGCTAAGGTCTAGCACCGAAGTGTGAGCTTCTGGACTGGGACTTTTCTCCAAGAAGAACTTGGCAGCAGGAAAGTGTGTGCCGAAAAAAGTGGGGCTGGAAGAAAAACTTGCCCTTAGTCGAAGCTTTGCCTTGGGAGACGTTCACACTTATCACTTGGTCACCGCCGAGTCCCCGCACAGCATCGTGACGCTCATCCTTCCTGCCCGATACCTCTCCCTGCACAACTAATTGCCTTGTACCTAGAGCCTGGCTCTTGTCAGTTTCGTCACTCTGTTGTTACATACAGTAATGGTGTGTGAGATATCAGCCTGTCATTATATATAAATGTGTCCAAGGAAAACTCATTTCCAAGAATCATTTAGGAAAATGAATCCAGGAGAGAGGTAAAAGCTTATTTTCTGGCTCCAAGGACAACATAAAGTAACTCTGAGGCTTGTAATGAGAATCGTTTAAGGGGGATTTTAGGTCCCGTGGGAATACCAGAGCCACACACATATTTTGGGTGTTACATAAAGCCCAGGAAGGAGTTAAGCTAAACGCAGGAAAGAGCTCTCGACCTTACTGACCGTGCTATGCCTTGGTGCTGTGGACAGCCCAGCCCTTTCCTCCTTTTGCCATTCTCCTATTTATTTGCTAGGGTTAATAACATGTGACCAGAAAATCATTTTTACTATTTCCACTTTGGTGCCATTAGGTTTAATTTCCTTATTTCCATAAGAGAGCACAAAAAAATAAAAAAACCAAAAAAGCAAACAAACGAACAAACAAACAAAACAGAGCTCTGGTATCTTGCATGACATTAGAACTTCATCTTCCACGTATCTGCTAAAGGAATGGTTTAATTTATAGTGAAATAAGTATTTCATACAGCTCTCCTAGTGCAAAGTTTGGGATACCTCTCAGGGTCCGCATTTCTTGTGTGCCAGCACGCTCCCGGGTGTCCTGGCCCCTCTCGCTACGGGGGGTAGACCCCGTTGGCCCCTCGAACAGTGCGTCCACTCGCAGATGACCCCGGCAGAGCCTGCCCTCCCCTCGGGTGCAGAGAGGCCGCGTCATCTTCCTACACGAAGACCTTGTCTAGGAAGCGGGAAGGAAAAGGATTCATTTCAATGTTAACTACAAAAAACTCAGTCGGCCTTAGGATAATTTTTAAATTTTCACTGCCTCAAGCACGTATTAAAGATCTGCTGTCTACTGAGCGCGGAGGGGAAAATCAAGGTGACACGGTTACTGGTCGGCCCGAAGGCGCTCAGGCAGTAGTCGAGCAGAGCCTGGGGATTATCCGCAGAAGGAAGGCGAGGTGGCCTCAGCTCCTAATTCCCTCCCCAGCGTGCTCTTCGGTATTCAGTGGTGTCATCTGTTTGGCACCTCCGGAAGGAGATCCGGCTCACAGGTCCTGGGGCCCAAGTGTCTGAGCTCAGGTTCTGATCCAATCAAATCTTGTGTTACTTCTGAGACTTTGAACAGCATGCCTTGGCTATACCACAGTTCGCTCATTTATAAAACAGGAATAAAGGCTGAATGAATCTTGCAGAGCTATTCTGATCATTAAATGAGCTTATTTTGTAAGACGCTTAGGACCATACCTGGTAGAGTATCTTTAGTCCATTAATATTACATATTATTGCTACTTTGGGATAGGTTATATTTGGCACGGCTCTCCCGAGGCTATTAATACTATTAGTGTTTATTGTTGTCCATTTAAAACCAAAATATATGTATTACTTTCCATAATGATAGATGGTCATCATAAAATATTTCAGTTATATACAGACAGTGTTTCTCTGTAATCCTATCCCCTGAAATCAGTGTGGTTCAAACTTTGTCAAATTCTCCATTTAGTGATGTACAGCTGCACTTTCAACATAAATACATTACTGTTCCACAGACAGCCTATTTGTTCATGGGCTAAATCATCTGCTCCTGTCAATATTAAGAGGTCTATAGTATGTGTAAGCCTCATTTTATTACTGCACATGTATACTATTTGCTGTTTATATGGCATTTGTAAAGATTGGGGCTGCAGTAGCTAAGTCACAGTACCCACTTCTTGAAGGAACTACCACCAGATTCCGTCTAGGGGCCTGCAGATAGAAATACCTAAGTGAACATTCATTGATTGATTGGTCATTTTAAGAGAAATGAACAAGCTTGAGGAATGAGCTTTAACCGCAGAAAGTTCTATTTCTATACTTTTTATAAGCATTATAAAGATGATTTGCATTAGCACGACATAAGTTTTTTTCAGGGTTGCTATGAGGACAAACTAAATAAGGTCTGTTAAGTGCCAGAAGCCTAACTGTCCAGTAGCTCACTGTCTAATCCAGGCTGGCCTCACCACTGGTAGGACGCGGTTAACAGGAAGAGCTTAGCCGTGTCTGTCTGCAGTGACGGTCACCGACCCTCAGAGGCTGAGGCAGATCGCCCCCAGCAACCACGCTCTGCTCTAGGACTCTATGCTTTAGGGGCCCAATACCATACTAAAGATAATCAAGAGTATGGAAATAAAAGCATGGAATAACCGCCCGCCCTGATCCCTCCAACAAATGATCATTTCCATATAGAGTTTGTTAATTAACATGAAAGACTAAAGCGTGTCCGATGATGTAGCGGAGTGGCACTGGAATTAATATTTCACTACCCAATTCAGTTTTGTGTTTTTATTTTTGTGGTACCAGGGATCGAACTTGGGCCCTTGTGCATCCAAGTTAGGTGTGGTACCACTTGAGCTAAATCAGTTTGTCCCTGCTAAGGAAGGACTAGCTAGGAAAGTATCAATAACCACAGCTGAACGTGGAAAAGCAGGAGAGCTGATGATTACTGAACACAATTCAGTGTCTCTTTCTATTCAGTTTCATGACCTTGATGATACTGATATTTGAGGCCATATAAGTCTTTGTCAAGAAGGCGTCTGTAGTACATTAGAGGATGTTTAACAACATCATTAGCTTCTACCGACTAGATGCCAGTAGCCCCACCTTCCACCAAGTTTTCGCACTGAAAAATGCCTCCAGATATCGCCAAATGTCTACTAGAGGCAGAAGTATGCCCCTGAGAACCACCGCTGTAAGTACTTGTATATACTTTTGTACAGCACTTTACACTTTGCAAGTACATTTAATATTCATAAGGTGTATGAATAGGCAGGGCAGATATTCTCCCCCATTTTACAGACAGGGAATCATAATCCTATAATACTAAACAACATGAAATAAAAACTCACATTTTGAACCACTGAGATAGCATGGTGTGTCAGATTAGAAGAATATAATCTATGTGTCTCATAAAAGGAGCAATCAAAGCTTTTCCCCCTCACTTGAGGACCACGAAAATAATGATAAGGCAGCCAAGGTAAAAGAGGGTGCCCCTAAACAAAAACAAGTGTGAGATACAGCCACGTGACCTAGAGTTAATCCTGGGTTGAATTCATTAGCTGTAGTGATAACAGTTTGGGGGAAAAAAAATTACCTACCCTTGCAGTGTTAGAAAATGCAGTAGTGTGTAAATAAACAATTCCAGTAGCTATGATGATATATCTTTAGGCAGTGTGAGCAGCCGTCTATAAAACCCTTCCATTAACTGACCTGGCTATGTGGAAATGCAAAGAAGACTAAAACAGGTCAAAGCAGCAGTACCAACAGGTTTAAGAACCAGTGTCTTGAAAAAAGATGGGAAGCATAAGAAGACAGGAAAGTATAATCCACAGACATCAAAAGAAAGGAGGTTTCTAGATACCCCCAAAATGCTAGAACCCCAAGGAGATAAGAAATAGGGTGAGGAACTGTAGAAAAAAACCCATGTTGCCGGGCATGGTGGCTCACGCCTGTCATCCCAGCACTCGGGAGGCACAGGCAGGAGGATTGCTGAGTTCCAGGCTTGCCTGGGCTACATAGTGAGCTCAGGGCAGCCTAAACTACAAAGCGAGACTCTGTCTCAAAAAAAAAAAAAAAAACAAACCCATGTTGTGCAACCATTGAGGAGATCAGTGTGGAGATTCCTCAGAAAACTAGAATTAGAGCTCTCATTTGACCCTGCTATTCCCCTGCTAGGAATATACCCAAAGGAATTTGAAGAATCATATTGTAAAGGCATCTGTGCACCCATGTTCATAGCAGCTCAGCTTGTGATACCCCAATCTTGGAAACAACCCAGATGCCCATCAACTGGACACTGGATACAGAAGATGTGTTTTTTTAAATAAAATGGAGTATTTCTGTGCCATAAAGAACAACACGTTGCAGTCATTTATGTGCAAATGGACACACCTTGAGGACACACTACTAAGTGAAATAAATAGGTCACAGATCTGTAAATATCATCTCTTTTCTGTGGTATGAGAACTGGTAGATGTAAATGAGTTCTAGAAAGTGTGATAGATTTTGTGAAATAGGAAATATTCAAAGGGAATGTGATAGGGGAAAGTAATGAAGGGAAAGAATAAATATGATTTTAAAAGGAAAAGCACATGTGTATAGGGGGTGGGAGTTTGTGGGCTGGGTAGGGTTATGGGTAAAAATGAGAATTAACTTGTGTCCTATACTGGTACAAATTCCCCAATGTTAAGTGTGTTTGTGAGCTGTATCTAAAATGTACCACTAAAGAATTTTATATATATATACATATTATATATACATATATATGTATATACACATTATATATGTATATATACATATATATGTATATATACATATATACACACATATACATATATAATTACATATAATATGTATATACACATATGTGTATATATACATATATGTATATACATATATGATTACATATATAATATGTAATATATAATGTGTGTATATATACATATATACGTATATAATGTACCCACCAAGGTCATCCACTCCCCAGCTGACCCTGGTGTGGCATGATCAGACCTCTATTAATCTGCACCTGTCCTTGGTGCTGTGGATAACAACACAGCTGCTTATATCCACGGAGGCCTTTTACTGTGTCAGAACTCGGGTTTGTAGACGGTGAAAATGTCATCACATCAAAAGCAATCTGCTTCACACGCGTGAGGTTATAAGGTGTGAGGTTAATGAGCTCACGTCTGGGATATCGATCCAAATTTGAATAACTTGTAATTGGCTACTGTTCACTGCCAGGTTATAACCAGTCTGGGCAACGTGAACGGGACACGTTATTCACTGAAATCACTACAGAACCACAAGGCCCAAACCTGCTCGCAGAACCGGACAGTGGCTGAACAGCGTCCCCCTCTGCCTCTGTCACCCTCACGTCCCACGAGAGGAACAGAAGGTCACATATAGGGTGTCATAAATTCCTCACCCAGCAGATGAGGAATGGATAAGCTGAAATTTAAGACCTGAAGAGGGTCCTTCCCTTTTAGCGGACAGCACCACTATTACTGTTCTTGTCATCACAACCCCAGGTTTTGATATTTCATCTCTAAGTGTCAAGATTAAAAGAGGGATGTTCCAGGTAATCCCCGGTTCAGCTCCGATTTCCCACAATTCCGTCTATAGTGCCACTCTTTCAAGCGGAGATATTTTCTGGAGGATTTCATCCATGAATCGCATTGGAAATTTATCCATTTAACTATCATAGACCGGAACTCAAAGGCAACGCACACTAGAACTGGTGGAGAGAAAAGCATCCGAGAAGACTGAGGAGTCACCAGAAGCAGAGGAGCACCGCAAGGGGCCCCCGAGAACCCAAGGGCAGCGGCTTGGATGGCACAGTGTGGGACGTAGAAAACTACATCTAATCACGTACTCGATGTGTAAGCCGCTAAAGCTCTCCGGGCCCCTGTCCTGGTGCCTAAGTAGGCTATTACCATCCTTAACAATTATGTGGACTGAAACTACTTTTAAAGTACTTAGTAAATACTCAGTGAAAATGAGTTCCCTTTCTTCACTTACTCAAGTGTTGCACAAGTCAATCCTGTACTGGATCCCAGAGTAATTACTGTTAATCCTAAATGGATGAAGCATCAAGCATTTTCAAATTAAAGGATTAAAAGAAAAATGGGCACAACGACACAGTACCTCTGTTTGACAGTGTGGCTACATTCATCAACCCCAAATATACTAGATAAACCCTTAGTGCTGCTGCTGACCAGCCATTCTAAATGCTGAGCCCCAGAAGTCACACTCCAGCCAGGAAAACCAGGCTAAACCTAAGACCCAGCGAGGACCCGGCCGTGGAGTTTGCAGCCTTCTGCGCAAAACACCAACACTAGGGGGAGACTCTCCCCTCCTCAGCCGAAATGGTCGGCAAATCTCTAGCCCAGTCACCACAAGACTCTAAGCACAGGACAGAAACAATGTCAAGTTCAATAATTGATTTCCAGGGATGGGCAGGCGGCGGGTGTCACTTCTGGGACAGGATAAATGAAACCCAACAATGTGACAAAAAATGATCTTCCCCAGATCATTCATATAAGCTAAGAAAAAGTTAAAAACAAAACAAAAACAAAAACATGGGTTTTATAGGCCGGGGATTTACCTCAGTGGTTCCGGCATCTGCCTGGCAAGTGCAAGGTCCTCAGTTTGACCCCCAGGACCACTCACCACAGTGCCAGGCACGGTGGCTCACACTTGTATCCCAGCACTCAGGAGACAGAAGCAGGAGGATCGCTGTGAGTTCGAGGCTTACCTGGGCTACAGTAGTGAGCTCAGGGCCAATCTGAGCTACAAAGCGAGACCCTGTCTCAAAGTAAATAAATTAATCAAAATAAATAAACAAGTTAAAAAAAACCCCTGGGTTTTAATCGGCAAACATTATCAAATATCCATCAGTGTTTTTATAACATAATATTTTGATATTCTTTGCTATAAAGGTGACATTTAATAATAATATCAACGGTGATACATTGATATTACTGATAACAATAAAAGTAATGAGGCTACCTAATTGTACAAAGCTTTGTGTGCATTTTAAAAAATATATTCTGGCCATCCAATGAATATGTATTAACTGTTTGAAATTTTAAGGAAGAGAAATATTCAATGACTCAAAAAGTAATGTGGAATAGCCGGGTGCGGTGGCTCATGCCTGTAATCCCAGCACTCGGAAGGCAGAGGCAGGAGGATTGCTGAGTTCGAGGCTTGCCTGGGCTCCATAGTGAGCTCAGAGCCAGCCTGAACTACAAAGCGAGACCCTGTCTCAAAAAAAAAAAGAAAAAAAAAAGTAATGTGGAATATTGCAGAGCACAGAATTAGACTGAGGAGGTAAGTCTTCATTGTACCATTCAGTCACTGTGTGATTCAACAAGCTACTTAACATCTCTGTTCCTTATTTTCTGCATTTATAAATGAAAGTGACAACAGTCTACCTTCATGGATCACTGGGAGTAAAACACTTAGGACAGTGCTTGGCACATCGTAAGCACAGACCCAACACATGACTCAGAGTCACAGACTCACGGAACCGTAGATCAATGACGTGTATCAAGTACTGTCTCAGTCTTGGAGAAAAGTAAAGGAAAAGACCTTCTAGTTTGCTGGGAAGCCAGATGTGCAAGTCTCATAATGATCACGTGTGGTGAATTTCACGGCGGAGGAGGCAGACGCTAAACGGCCCAGGGCTTTAGAAGCTATGAAAGCACCGTGGCTGCCAGAGCCCGGGAGGGAGGCCGACTAACTGCACCTGAGACCGCGGCAGCAGCGAAACCCAACCCCACTTCTGAAACGATTTTCAGGGCTTGGGAGGAACTGTAACACGTAGTCTTACCTTGGGAGCCTTCCGGGCAACTGTCTTAACACTGGGATTTGTCGTTTCCAGACACACAACATGCCAATCACTCTGGTTACTCTAAGAAATCACTAAATCACAATAGGTGTTTCCACTGTTTGCGAAGAACCGACGAAGGCACAAAAACCTGGTGGCGAGATCAAAGGATACCAGTCAACTATACACGTTTTCTTAGAAGAGATCATGCTAAATTATCATGTGGCCTACCTTAGGTAAAAATTAACATACTCCCCCATCTTAATTCATTTATATGAGGTGCAAACATTTCCATCCTGAACTGACATAATCCAATAAAAATAAAATAAACTTTCCCATTATCTTCTCATTGAAATAAATTAGCGAAGTATAGAAAGCATAAAGGTTCAGAAAAGCTACCCATAATTTCATCACCACTGTCAAAATTATGAAATGTTTCCTTTCAACTTTTAAGCACTGTTTTTCTTAAAACAATTGTGATTATGTTGCATAATTCTAAGGCAAAGAAAATAGTTTTCAAGTGTTGTGGTGGAGGCTTAGTGGGTGTCGCTGGGTGTTAATGACCAGTATCATCTGCAGGTTAACTAAACGGCCCCTCGCTGTGCCATGGCACCCACCACACCCCAAACTGTTCACTTATACAGCACTTTTTAACACTCCCCTGATTTCTTGCTGGATTCAATTCCCCTGTGCTGTAAAACTGGGTCTTATTTATCTCTGTACCCTCATTACTCTTCAAGTTTCCTGGCACAGAGTGAGTGGTCAATACATCGAGGTGGTATTGAACTTGTTTTTTGAAATATTGCAACCCCACTAGTCCCTTTGCATATAACAGGAGTCTTGGTTCAGTTCTCGCATTTCGTAGATGAAAACCAAAGTAATTAAAGGACAAAGGTTTACATGTATAAGACTGATTGCAAAAAAAAAAAAGCAAATGAAGATAAAAGCTGACATATTTGTATTTCTATCACTTGAAGATAACCACACTCATACTTGAAAGACTATCTTCGTGTAATTTGTACAAATGGGATAACATCAGAACATTCTTATCATGGGCAGTTTCTTAAAAGGAAATCTTTTTTATGAAACCCCCTTCTTCCTTCTGTCCTCCTCTCTGCCAATCTTCTGCCCCACCCCAGAACATGTGAACCCAGTGTTCATGACCAGAACCATCTTCTCCTGAGGTTTTACAAAGTGCTAGAAACGTGAGGAAACAAATAGACACACGGGGGTGGTTACTGTTTTTCAAACATGAACTCATACTCTATCTACACTTTTCTAGATCTTTCTTTTGACTCTAAACAATCTATTACAGACATATAGTCGGGCCTGATTTTAATCTACCTCCTGAAACTGGGCCATGGTCAGAGGCTGTGCAGCATAGGATTCTAAACTCCTGGGTCACACATTAGTTAAGCTCCTGCATGACTGTGGACAGAAGCTTCCTGATAGGAAAGAGAAACCCACACCGATAATAAGTGCCTATCCCCGTGGCTGCAAGCCTCCAGCCCTTCCAGGATGGCCGGGGCCCGTGTTCCTAAATTGCCAAAGAGGCAGTGACGCTCTCCCTGGAGATTTGTGACCATCCTTTTCCTTCCATGCTCTTCAACATGGTTGGCTGTTGCCTTCTGCCCAACCTTCTAAGAACCACCCGAGTGGGCAGTTTGCCTGGTTCTTTGAGCTCTTTGCCCATGCCACATTCCATGACTTGAGAAAGTTCCTGAAAGTCAAGGAATTCTTGTTTATCCTGTTTCATGTTCTGCTTCTTTGATTAAGTCTTAGCAAAATTTGTCCCCTGGCAAACCTCCCTGGCTCCTGCTAGTAAAAGTTAATCTTCGGGGCTCCCTGAAGGTGAAATCTCTGCCCTCCTTTGTCAGGCCTCAAACGTCCCCAGCTGGTCTCTGCTGGAATTCAGCACTAGTTATCTTGCTGGCATTCTTCTGGGGAGGCAGAAGGGGCACCCCTGAGAGGACACCTGTTCCCTGGTAGAGCCAAGGCCTGGGCGGAGCCCTCCCCGTGAGGAAAGTGCTAGCTTTTCGTTAGGAAGAGGCAGGCCCAGCTTCCGTGGGCTCAGAGGACTTCAAAAAGCTGTGGCCCATGTGAGGACCTCCCCCCGGAACCCCAACTTCCATCTCGAAGATCCACACACTTCCCCCTACAGTCCTGCCAGTAGCAGCCCAGGTAATTTAAGGCCTCTTAAATTGTCAGAATTTATCATATTAAGGGCTCTAGCTAGTATGTCTCTGCCCTTGATTCTCGGTTTCCTTCCTCTTCTGCAAGAAATAAGGGTCTTTTTGTAAAATTGAGAGTTCCTACAGAGAGGCCATTTTAGCTGTTTTTCCCTACCCTCGGGTTCTCATTACTTCTCTGCAGTGGTCTAATACAACCGC
>PVIC010041973.1:0-15981 GCA_004025085.1 Thryonomys swinderianus | reverse complement strand
TGTGGTTACTGGGGATGGAACCAGGGACCTTGTCGCTTGCTAGGCAGGCCCTGGAACCACTGAGCTAAATCTCCTGCTTTTTTTTTGGACACATGGTCTCCCTTTATAGTTCTGGCTGGTCCTGAGCTCACCTTGTAGTCCAGGGGAGCCTCAAACTCAGCAATCCTCCTGCCTCTGCCCCACCCCCTCCCCAGTCCTAAGATAACAGCCATGAGCCACCACGCCCTGCACTGTGGTATGAGGTGCTAATTACTGGTAGGTGAGAGTCACCATGCCCAGAATCCCCCCACACACACACCAGTGATTGAACTGGGGCCCTTGTGCGTCCAAGGTTGGGGCGGTACCGTTTGAACTAGCCCAGAATTGTTATATGTGGCCATGGGGGATCGAAAGCAGGACCTTGTGCTTGCTAGGCAGGCGCTGGAACCACGGAGCCAAATCTCTGGCCACTCTTGTTATCTTTTTGTTTTTGTTTTGTTTTGTTTTGTTTTTGAGACAGGGTCTCACTTTGTTGTTCAGGCTGGCTCTGAGCTCATGTGGCCCAGGCAAGCCTCGAACTCAGCAATCCTCCTGTCTCTGCCTCCCGAGTGCTGGGATTACAGGCGTGAGCCACCACCCAATCTTGTTATCTTTTAATGTAGCAATGCCCTTTTTTCATTGAGTATTAGTAATTCATGGTTTCTCTTTAGTACTTTTCCCAGGAGCCTTTTAAATTTACTAATGTTTTCAAGGAATAGTCTTTTGATTTTGATCATCTTTGTATTATAGGTTTGTTTTGATATATTTTTTCCCCTGCTCTTTATACATGACTTTACACTTTTTGAAATTTAATTTGTTTCTGGATTTAGTGGGACATTCCTGTGAGCCCAGCAACTCAGAAGGCTGAGGCAGAATGATCACAGATTCAAGGCCAGCTTTGCTAATTTTTTTTTTGTGTGTGTGTGAGACAGGGTCTCACTTTGTAGTTCAGGCTGGCCCTGAGCTCACTATGTAGAGGAGGCAAGCCTGGAACTCAGAAATCCTGCCTCTGCCTCCCGAGTGCTGGGATTACAGGTGTGAGCCACCACGCCCGGCACTGTGGTATGTGCTATTGATTGCTGGTGGGCGTGAGTCACCATGCCCAGCATTCTATGTGGGTTACCAGGATCGAACTCAGGTCCTTGCGCTTGTGAGGCCGGTGCCGGAACCACTGAGCTAAATCTCTGGCCCCAGCTTTGCTAATTTAACAAGCCTCTAACCAAAATAAAAATTTGAAAAGTCTAGGGATGTAGCTCAGTGTGGAGGTGCTAAGTGTAACCTTTAGTACCAAACAAAACAAAAAATAGAAACACATGTATGTAAATGTTTATGGCAACATTTTTCATCATATCCAAACATGGAAGCAACGCAAATGTCACTAACTGATGAGCAGGAGAACAAATGTGCTTTAGCTACATGTTATTAGGCTGGAGGGCTACCATAACAAAATATCTCAGAGTATAAGGACAAATTCTGTCCCAGATCTTAAGGCTAGAAGTTCAAGTTCAAGATCAAGGTGATAATAGGGTTGGTTTCTCTTAGTGCTTCTCTCCTCGGCTCACAGGTGACTACCTTCTCAATGTGGCCTTCCTTGGCCCTTTCTCTGTATGTACATGACTGGTACTTTTCCCTTTTCTTGTAAGGACACCAGTTCTATTGGAGTAGGGCCCCACCTTTATGAATTCATTTAACCTTAGTTTTCTCTTTTAAAGGCTTATCTCAAAACTTCGTTGCCAGAAGGTTTAAGTCTTCACCAATATGTGGTTGTGGGGCACTAGTTGCTCTTTAATACAAATAAGAAGTGAAGAACTGATAACCTGCTAAAATCTGGATGAAACTTGACAACATTGCAGGCAAAAGACTCAAAAGGCAACATAGTGGATGATTTTACTTAAATGTCTGGAACAGGCAAATCCATGGGGACAGAAAGTAGATTGGTAATTTCCAGACAGTGGGGGGAGGGGACGGTGGCGAGTGACTGCCAGTAAACATGTGGTTTCTTTTTGGGATGATGAAAATGATCTGCAGCTAAATAGTGGTGACGGTTGGATGACCTTCTAAGTGTACAAAACCCTACCAAACTGTACACTTTAAAAAGAAAAATTTTTTAACTGCATAACATTGAGGTTAGTTTTGTCCATTTTAAAATAATATATGAAGATAATAAAGTAATTAAGATCATACTTTGGCTCTTTTTGCTCAAAATTACTTGTGAAGTTCATCCGTATTTGTGTTAGTCTGAGGGTTGCCATAACAACATGTCACAAGCAGGTTACTTAAGCAAGAGAACTTTATTTTATGAGAGATCCACCGGACTGGTTTCTGTTGAGGCCTCTCCTTGGTTTGCTGTGTTCTCATGTGGTATTTCTCCTATGTGTATAAGAAAAGATCTCTGGTATCTCTTCCTCTTCTAGGAAGGCAGTCCCATTGGATTTAGTCTCACTCTAGGACCTCTGTAACCTTTCACCTTGGGGGCCCTTTCTCCAAACACAGTCACATTGGAGGTCTGAGCCTCAACCTGTGTATGAGTGGTGGAGGCAGGGGCGGTGACACAATTCACTCCCTGACAGTTTTGTTGCATGTTTGTTAGGTTTCATCAATGATGGGCATTGTTTGTGTAAATATACCATGTTTTAATTCTCCATAATACTGTTGATGGGCATTTGGTTACTTTCCAATATGAGGTTATTAGAGTTGTTTTGGTTTTTTGTAGCAGGCATCAAACTCTAGACCTCAAGCTTGCAAGGCAGGTGGAGTGCCACTAACCTACATCCCTGGCCCAATGTGAGGTTATTGTTAATAGTACTTTTATGAATATTCCAGTATTTTGGGGGTGAATATTAAACATTAAACATTTTTAAAGAATTGCTGGATCCATAGACTATCCTTATTTTTAGTTTTACTGGATACAGATAATTTTTGCATATATCAATTTATACTCTCACACCAATTACTGAGAATTCTGTTTGCTTTGTTAATACTGGTTAGTATCTAACTTTATTTTTAGTCATTTCTGGAGGTTGTGTGGAACAGATCATCATGGTTTTACATTTTATTTTATAATTAATAACGTTGAGTATCCTTTCTGTTTTATTGGGCATAGATACAATTGGTTATTCTTGTTCAAATTTTTTGCTCAACTTTACATTGTTTTCAATTTATTTATAGGAACTTTAAATATATGTTGGTTATATGAATACATCTTCCATTGTTGTAAAAAAAGTTTTTGTGTTTGCAATTGGGTATTGAACTCCAGGGCTTTTGCATTGAGCTACACCCTTACTTGTCTTAGTTACCATTTTCTTGTTGCTGAGACAAATTCCAAATACCCAAAGTTAGAGGAGGAAAGGTTGTTTCTGCTCATAGTTTGTAGAGGTTTCAGCCCATAGTTGGCTGGTTCCAAAGCAGAGTAATAAGGCAGAGGGGCATCATGGAGGAGAAACAGTTCATGGCAGAGCAGGGAAAGGAGAAGGCAGCAAACAATAAGCAGCAGCCCTCTTTCTATCCCTTAAATCCTTTCCAGGTTCTCCATACTTTGGGGAGGTAGCATTCATACCCAGGGAGGAGTTGCCTTAATCCTAGCATCACCATGAATCAACCCCAGCATCATATCCCTGATCCTAGCATCACATACACTAGATCCAGCCACCTTCAAAAAGCCCCACTTGTGACCACATGAGACTTTGGGGGTACATCTAGGTACATCTAAATGCTAAGTTGCCAAGGCTGGACTTGAATTTGCAAATCTCTTAGCCTCCCAGTGTGCTGGAATCACAGGTGTGTGCCACCGTACTCAGCTGTTGTTTCAGCAAACAACTTATATGAGGTTTTCCATTTTTCTCTCTTCAAACTAGTAGATAGTCTTAATATAGCCTAGTTTATCATTTTCCTTCATATAGTTACTTAATTTTTTTTTTCCTGGTACTGAGGGTTAAACCCAGGACTTTGTCTTTGCAAAGCAGTCATGGCACCACTGAGCTAAATCCCTGGTCCCTAACTCAGTTTTTTTTTTTTTTTTTTTTTGAGACAGGGTCTTGCTTTGTAGTCCAGGCTGGCCCTGAGCTCACTGTGTAGCCCAGGTAAACTTGGAACTCAGCAATCCTCCTGCCTCTGCCTCCCAAGTGCTGGGATTACAGGTGTGAGCCAACACGCCCGGCATTTGTGGTATATGGTACTGATTGCTGGTGGGCATGAGCCACCACACACAGTGTTATTGTATGTAGTTACTGGGGATTGAACCAGGGACCTTGTGCTTGCTAGGCAGGCGCTGGAACCACTGAACTAAATCTCTGGCCCATAACTCAGTTTACTTTTTGTCACATTTAAGAATTCTTTGCATGGTGCAAGATTATGAAGATGTTCTGCTTCCTTCTGAAATTTTTTGTTTTCATATTCATATTTAAATATATCATCTGTTGGATATGCTCTTCATGTGTGGTATCCAATAAGGGCAAAATTATTTTTCTTTACTGATATCTAATTATCCCAGCACTATATAGTAAAAGTGGCATAATATATTTTGTCTTTGTCCCTTTGTCTTTGTTCTTGGTGTAAAGACTAAAAGTCTTTGGAATTTCCTGAGTGATAAGAATGTCTTTTCTTACAAAAATCAACTTCAAGTGGATAGAATACTTATATGTAGGCCTGAAAGTACTAGAAAGAAGACATAGGAGAAGTGCTTCATGACATTGGAATGGGAAACAACTTTTTTGGATAACCCCCCAATATCCATGGTATGGGAATTTAGATCAGTGGTACCATGCCTACTTTGCAAGCACAAGGTCCTGAGTTTGATCCCTGGTGCTGGACCCCCCCAAAAAAACACCCACAGGAAACAAAAACAAAAATAGACAAAACAAAGGCAAAAATAGACAAACGAATTGTATCAAACTAAAAATTTTCTGCTCAGATACCCTGTAGTATGAGAGGAAATATTTGCAAGGTGTTACTATTGAGAGTATATATGGAATTTTAAAAATTTCATAATGGGGGTAGGGCTGTAACTCAGTGGTAAAGAGGTTGCCTGGCGTATGCAAGGCTCTGGGTTTGAGCTCCAGCATCAGGAGGAAAAAAAAATCTCAACAGAAAAAATGCATTCCTATAATCTCAGCACTTGGGAGGTTGAGGCAGGAGGATCACAACTCTGAGATCAACCTGGGCTACATAGTGAGACCCTGACCAAAAAAATAAAAATAGGCAATAGACCTTTCTCAAAAGATCATACAAATGGCCAGCAGGTATATGAAAAAATGCTTACTGGTCACTGGTCATCAGGAAAATGCAAACGAAAACCATAATGCTGTTTCACCTCACTCCAGTAAGAACAGTAGAATGGTTACTGTCACAAAGACAAAAGATGACAAGTGGATGTGCAGAAGGGGAGTCTTTGCACATTGTTGATAGGAATGTAAATTAGCTGTTTTGAAAAATATCATGGAGGTTCCTCAAAAAATTAAAAATAGAACTATCATGTTCTAACTATCCCGCTACTGACTATATATGAAAAGGAAATACAATTGGTCTGTCAGAGGCATCTGCACTCCCACGTTTAGTGTAGCCCTATACATAGTAACCAACAAACAGAATTAATTGGTAGGGCCGGAGGGTTAGCTCAGTGGTTCTGGCGCCTGCCTCGCAAGTGCAAGGACCTGAGTTCAATCCCCAGTTACCACATATAATGCTGGGCATGGTGGCTCACGCCTGTAATCCCAGCACTCGGGAGGCAGAGACAGGAGGATTGCTGAGTTCGCGGCGGCTTGCCTGGGCACCATAGTGAGCTCAGGGCCAGCCTGAACTACAAAGTGAGACCCTGTCTCCAAAAAGCAAAAAAAAAAAAAAAAAAAAAAAAAAGAATTAATTGGTAGTGGCCCACCTGATGAAGGGATAAAGACAATGTGGTACATATATACCATGAAATACTATTTAGCCACAAAAAATGAAATCTTGCCATTTATGACAAGATGGATAGAACTGGAGATTAAGTGAAATAAGCCAAGTGTAAAAAAGTATTGTATGATCTCACTGCTGAGTGGAATCTAAAAAGTTGATTTCCTAGAAGTTGAATGTTAATGTTTGTTAACAGAGGTTGAGGAGAGGAGACAAGGGATCATTACAAGATCCTACACAGGTTTATATAATATGTCATGCTTTCATTTTTCATTAAAAAATAAATTTAAATTTTTTTCTTGGTACCAGGGATCAAACTCAAAACCTTGTGCTTCCTAGGAAGGCACAGGGCCACTAAGCTAAATCCTTGATGCATTTAATGATTTTTTCTTGAAATCTGCCTTTTGTTCCAAGGTTTTCTTTGTGTTTGAGGTTATATTTTTCTACGTTTGTGTGTGTGTCTGTGTGTCTGTGTGTGTTTTATCCTGTTGGTCATTTGTAGAAGTTTTACAAATGTAGGAATTGATATCTTCAGTCGATTTTAGAAAATTCTTCAGTATTATCTCTTTACATGTTTCTCAACCATTTCTTTGTCCTCTCTGTGTGGGACTCTAACCACAATGTATGGTAGATCCTCTTAAAGTATTGCTTGCCTTTAATTCTGTATTTTGTTTGTTGTCAATTCTCCATGCTTTATTCTGGACATTGTCATTAATTGAAATGTTTAGCCTGTTATTTCTTTCCTTCTAGCATATTACTTCCACAGGTTGGGTTCTTTATTTGGGGGTTATATTTCTCCTATCTAGAATATTCATTTGATCATTTTGATTGCTTCCTGTTACTTCCTGAAGTTGTGGGGGAATGCAAAGTTACCATATTCATGAGCAGGTGGACTCTTGCTGTAGGACTGGCTTTGGGGCCACCTGAGAGGCCTTGTGTTAACCAAGAATAACACGGATGGTGCCACAAGAACAGCCCCCTCTCTTACCTGGAGGACAGCTTCCTGATTTGTAGATGTTAGCTACAAGGTGAGTTGGAAGGCTCACCTTCCTGTTTGGAAGGCTTGCACTCTGACTGTGAAGGGTAAAAGCAAACTACTTTGGTGGGCTGTATTTGTGGCCATTTGCCCTGTGTTTTATTGATAGCCAGGCAGAAAAGCAGTGGAACACTGGCATATTAAAGGGATGCCCTCACAGAGTGCAGCCTTTTGGAAAGCAGTCTGAGAGTATGATAGGTGCCTTAAAGTAGGCCACGTTGCCAGGTGTGGTGGCTCAAGCCTGTAATCCCAGCACTCGGGAGGCAGAGACAGGAGGATTGCTGAGTTCAAGGCTTGCCTGGACTACATAGTGAGCTCAGAGCCAGCCTGACCTACAAAGCAAGACCCTGTCTCAAAAAAAAAAAAAAAAGGGATAGACCACAGCCTTTACTTGTGCTAGGAGTCAGGCAGGGCAGACAGGTTAGGAACACACAGTGTGGATAATCTCAGTGTGCCTTGGAACATAGGAGTTTTCCCTAATTGTCTGGTACTTGGCCCTGGACTGGTTTGGCCAGAGAAATACTGGTTTGGTTTATGAGAATTAGATAAGGTGATCAGAACATGAATGCTAGGTCATAGAGAAGCCAGACAAATTGCCTATCAGTTTGACCCTATAATTAATGGATGACAAATAGAAAAATACAGTTCTCAGAAAACCCAGCTGTTACATCAGAAGGTCTTTCAGGATGAGAAAGTCACTGGAGCCAGCAAGTAGATATCATGTTGTGCTCTTTTTTTTTAGACAGGGTCTTGCTTTGTAGTTCAGGTTGGCCCCTGAACTCACTATGTAGCACATGCAAGCCTCAAACTCAGCAATCCTCCTGCCTCTGCCTCCCCAGTGCTTGGGTTACAGGCGTGAGCCACCATGCTTGGCATTGTGGTAGGTGGTCCTGATTGCTGGTTGTGGTATTGTTGTACATGGTTATCGGGGATAGAACCAGGGACCTTGTACTTGCTAGGCAGGTGCCAGAACCACTCAGATAAATCTCTGGCCCCACTGTGCTCTTTTGAAGCACCTCCTAGGGCCATGACACAAGTGGATCCTGGGCATCTTCAGTGGAATTTAGAGCTGGGTGTGGTGGTGGTGCACACCACTCTGGAGTGTGAGGCAAGGGGTCACTGTAAGTTCAAGACCAGCCTGAACTACATAGCATAACTGTGCCTCAAAAAAAGAAGAGGAAAGAAGAAGAAGAGGAAGAGGAAGAAGAAGGAGCAAAAGAGGGAGAGACTGATTTTAGACATGTTCCTTTTGTACCTTCTGATCACAAAATGCCAGTAAGTGCTGAGAGAGACAAATATTCAGATGGCAGGGGCTGTGGGACTGGCAGCCCAGGGGATGATGGACAGACCCTGAGAGGAACAGACATGAACTTGGGACTGGACTGTGCCCCAGTGGGAAATACAAGTGCTTAGAGTGCTATAAACATGGGGACAGAAGGATTGTACTAATTTGGACACCAAGCCATATTTACTCAGACCCAGGCATATACCTTGAACACATAGGTCCAACAGTAGGCAGAGAGATCGCCTCCTCGGTGGAATGGCAATTGACTCATTGGTTTTCTAAAGCAGCATGGAGGACTGGCTTGCATGTTTCATGATGTGTGCTCACACATAGCATAAGGGGTGCCTAGGCCGTATCCCCCCTAGATAAGTTCCTTTGTTTGTGTAGTGGATGTGGGGAGGAAGAGGGAGGAAAGGGTACCAATGTGACTGTGAGTTATTTCCACAGAAAAATATCTAAGATCAGCACATTTTCCTTTCTTCCCCATTTCCCCTCAACTTCTTTCTCTTATCTCATGCAGTGGTCTCAGCAATAGGGCTCCAATTAAGTAGATAATCCCTAAGACCCAGATTGTAACTATCACTTTTAACCCTAAGGGCCTGATGAAGTGGGGTGCGTCTTCACCCATCAGACAAATGAGGCTGTCAGTGTATGCACCTGCTTGCATAGTAACAGAGATAGCCCACTCGTTCTGTACCTACCCATCCCTGTCCCAATGAATGACACTATGTGTCCTTTCGTTTAGCTGGTCCTGATTTATATTCTTCATAATAAAATTGCTGTTATAAGTGTAGTGCTTTCCTGAGCCCTCTGAGTCCTGCCTGTGAATTATCAAACCTGAAGGGCTGCTGGGAACCCCAAATCTGTAGCCATTTCATTAGAAGTACAGCAGATGGCCTGGGGACTCCAAAAGTGTGGGTGGCTTGCTTATGTGGACTATCCATGTCTTTGGACCTGTGGGGTTGAATGCTAACACTGAGCGGTTGGTGTCAGTATTGTGTCTCAGTATACCAGTTAATGTCTGAAAAAAACTCAAGACCTTTTACCCTTTATTTTGGGGCTTGGGGGTGTTTGAGACAAGGTCTTACTATGTAGTCCAGGCTGACCTTGAACTCAGTGTGTAGTCCAGGCTGGCTTTGGAAGTCCTTAATGGTGATCCTCCTGCTGCTTCCTCCCAAGTGCTAGAATTACAGGTGTGCAACGGTCACATCTGGCTAGACTTCTTATCCTCAGCCCCGCAAACTGCCAAATATTCTGCTTGCAATCTTTCAAATACATCTTCTTGACTCACGTTACCCACTGGGGAAAACAGTACACAGTACTGAGCATACTGGGTTGCTTCTTCTAAATTTTAGTCTTGTGGTTTCTCATTGCCTTGTTAGCACTTCTGTCTTCCAGTCAGGCATTTTTTATAGTCTGTCCACATTTTCTAATTGTCCTTAGAGGAAAGTTTGGTTTGAATTATCTAGTCTACTGTTAATGGAGGCATAAATCCTTTTCTCATAGTTTTTCATTGTTTTATGCTACAGGATATATATATATATATATATATATATATATATATACATACACTTTGTTTTTATACCATATGTAATTTTATACTATATGTTAGTGATGGGATCTCTTAAGTCCTTGGAGATCCTTCTGCCTCAGCTTCCTAGGGTGCTGAGATTACTGACATGAGCCACCATGCTTGGGTCATTTAATCCATCTTAAAATGTATAATTCTATGGCGTTTAGTACATTTTAAGTGTTGTGCTGCATCTCATTTGGCTAGTTCCAGAACATTTTCATCGCCCAAAAAAACCTACATCATACCTATTACCTTGTTCTCTTTATTACCCTTTCCTAACCCCTGGCAACCACCAATCTGCTATGGACCATGTAATATATTGCCTTTTGTGTCTGGATTCTTTCATTTAGCATGATTTTTTTAAGTCATTGATTTTTTATATGTGTGATTTTCTTTATTTCCTTGATATTCTACAGTTACTGTTTTTATTATTGTTCTGTTTTTATTTTTCATTGTCAGTTTAGGTGCTTTACAATAAGAGAATTTGAGAGATTCCATTCCCATTTTTTGTAAATCATATAGTTTATGGCCTGTTGTACCATCAAAAAAAAATTTTTTTTTTGAGACAGGGTCTTGCTTTGTAGTTCAGGCTGGCTCTGAGCTCACTATGGAGCCCAGGCAAGCCTCGAACTCAGCAATCCTCCTATCTCTGCCTCCCAAGTGCTGGGATTACAGGTGTGAGCCACCACGCCCGGCTGTACCATCAAATTTTATAAATGTTTAATGAGGGTTTGAAAATAAGATGTAGTTTTTATATTTAAGATATACACTTTATTGGGCCAAAGGGTTAGCTCAGTGGTTCTGGTGGGTCTGGCGCCTGCCTTGCAAGCTCAAGGTCCTGAGTTCGATCCCCGGTAACCACATATAATGCTGGCCGTGGAGACACACCCACCAATAATCAATGCCACATACCACAATGCCGGACGTGGTAGCTCACGTCTGTAATCCCAGCACTTGGGAGGCAGAGACAGGAGGATTGCTGAGTTCGTGGCGGCTTGCCTGGGCACCATAGTGAGCTCAGGGCCAGCCTGAACTACAAAGTGAGACCCTGTCTCAAAAAGCAAAAAAAAAAAAAAAAAGATATACACTTTATTTACCACTCCTAGCCAGCTATCATCCATGATCAGTGTTATTAAATGCAAATATTACTTAAAATCTCAGAATAATTACTTCACTATATTTCTTCAGAATCTCAGAAAAAATTACTATTTGACTTTCCAGGTCTGAGAGAGTAGTACATTAAAGCATATTTTTGCAGTTGATTTCTGGATTTCCTGCAGTATTGTATTCTGTAGATCCATCTTTATAATTTTGATTTTTTTTTTTTTTTTTTTTTGCTTTTTGGAGACAGGGTCTTGCTTTGTAGTTCAGGCTGGCCCTGAGCTCACTATGGTGCCCAGGCAAGCCGCTGCGAACTCAGCAATCCTCCCATCTCTGCCTCCCAAGTGCTGGGATTACAGGCGTGAGCCACCACGCCCAGCATTATATGTGGTAACCGGGGATCAAACTCAGGTCCTTACGCTTGCGAGGCAGGCGCCGGAACCACTGAGCTAACCCTCCGGCCCAATTTTGATATTTTTACTCTATATATTCCAGTGCTACTACTACAATGTATATTAGCTTCAACTTAGCCTGTTAGTTTTTTTTTTTTTTTTCCAGTAGCAGGGATTGAACTCGGGTCCTTGTGTTTCCAAGGTAGGCACAGTACCACTTGAGCTAAATCCAGAGTTCTTTTTTCATATTTTGTTTTGTTTGTTTGTTTTGCAGTACTAGGGGATCAAACTCCAGCCCTTGTGCTTCCAAGGTAGGCATGGTACCACTTGAGGTAAATCCCCAGCCTTTTTTTTTTTCACATTTTAATGAGTTACAATATGGTAAATTACATGTATACAATTTTTTTTTTTTTTGCTTTTTTTGAGACAGGGTCTTGCTTTGTAGTTCAGGCTGGCCCTGAGCTCACTATGGTGCCCAGGCAAGCCTCCACAAACTCAGCAATCCGTCTGTCCCTGCCTCCCGAGTGCTGGGATTACAGGCGTGAGCCACCACGTCCGGCATTGTAGTATTCGGTGTTGAATGTTGGTGGGCGTGTCTGCTGTTTCTACCTTCTTATTATTACTTTTTTGTGTGTGTGGGGAGGGGACAAATAATGAAACTCAGGGCCTCACACTTGCCAGGGAGGTGCTGTTTGAATTTAACTATAATATATTCAATTTCAACTTTTTGGTTATTTTAGTTTTAGGTGCTGTGTGTCTCTTGTTGATGCCATATAACTAGCTTTCATATTCTTTCAAAAGTGAGTTTATATCGGTTTTACTTATAACAGAGATTAAATTGAGCATGGTGGTATACACCTGTAATCTCAACACTTAGGAGGCTGAGGCAGGAGGATTGCCATGAGTTTGAGGCCAGCCTGGGCTTTTTTTTTTATGTAGTTCAGGCTGGTCTTGAGCTCACTATGTAGCTCAGGCAAGCCTCGAACTCAGCAGTCCTCCTGCCTCTGCCTCCCAAGTGCTGGGATTACAGGCATGAGCCACCACACCTGGCAGCCTGGACTACGTTTTGAGTTCAAGTCTAGCCTGTACTACATATCAAGAGTTTGTCTCAAAAAAAGAAAGAAAAAGGTAGGTTTACTTTATTTCTGTTACGTGTTGTATCCTTTGTTCTTATGTTTCTGTGTGGTCTGTTTCTTTTTCTGTTTTCTTGCAATTTGGAATTATGTAAACTTTTTAGTTCTACTAATGGTTATTTTTGTAATCTGAAATAATGATTTAACCAATGTTACTCAACTTATCTTCAGAAAATAAATCATTTACTTCCTCCTAAAAAATAGAAAATTAATGATTTAATTTTGTAGCCACTATTAAAACCAGTATGATTATTGCTCAGAATAAATATAGAATTATCAGTGTGACCCAACAGTTACTCGAAATGAAATGAAAACGGAATCTTGAACAAATATTTGAAAACCTATGTCCATAGCAGTGTTATTCACAATGGCCAGAAGTTAGAAACAACCCAAGTGTTCCTCAACGAATGGATAAATGAAATGTGTATGCATAGTGAAATATCACTGATCTTAAAAAGGAAGGCAATTTGTTCAGGTGTGGTGGTGCTTGCCTCTAATTCCCATGCTTTACGAGGCTGAGGCCAGAGGACCACAAGTTATAGCCCCTCCAGGGCAACTTAGTGACTCAGCAAGACCCTGTCTCAAAAATAAATAAAATAAGCGTTGGGGATGTTGCTCAGTACAAAGGCTGTAGGTTTAATACCTAGAACTACAAAATAAATAAAGGGCCGGGGATTTAGTGGTTCCAGTATCTCCCTCAAAAGCGCAAGGTCCAAATTCAATCCCCATCACTACACACCACAGTGCTAGGCATGGCAGCTCATGCCTGTAATCCAGCACTTGGCAAGCAGAAGCAGGAGGATTGCTATGAGTTCAAGGCTAGCCTGGGCTACATAGTGAGCTCAGGGCCAGCCTGAACTACAAAATGAGACACATTTCTCAGAAAGAGAGAGAGGGAGGGAGGGAGAGAGGGAAGGAGAGAGAGGGGAAGGAAGGAGGGAGGGAGGGAGGGAAGGAAGGAGGGAAGGATTCTATTGTGTGGTAATTGTTTGTTTTGTGGGTAGGAGCCTAGGGTTTCTGTATATAAGGTCCAGTAGTTTTTGTGTCTTGCTATATTTTCTCAGATCTTAGTTCTCTAGTAGTTTGGAAAGGATAATTGCAATGCTTTAATCAGTGATTTTCTTCTTACTGTTGTTTTTTAAACAGCTTTGAACCCATGTCAAGTGTACAGCTCAGTGGTTTTTACTATAGTATTTGCAGAGTTGTGTTTTATCAGTTTTGTTTTTTCCCCTTGGTTCCAGGGATCGATCTCAGAACTTTGTGCTTGCCAGGCAGGCTGGGGACCGCTAAGCTCAAGGTCTTCAAACAGATTGACATCCTTCCCAGTGGTGTGAGAGGGATGAGAAGTCATGTCTTCTTTTTCGTTTTTTGCAGTACTGGGGATTGAACTGGGGCTATTGTGCTTCCAAGCTAGGTGCGGTACCACTTGAGCTAAATCCCGGGCCCTTAGGAGCTAGGTCTTGTGTGCTGTCTTTAGAGCAGGCCCTCGGGCCCAAGTCTGAGACCAGCTCCCCTCACTGCAGGCTCTGAGGTGGCCCGCCTCCCCTCTGTTCCCCTCACCTTTTGCTTCTTCCCGACAATAGTGCCTTTATTAAACTCTCTCCCATTATCCAGCAGGAGCGTGGCTTCTGTTTCCAGCTGGGCCTGTTGGAGCTGGAACGTGGCCTGTGCCTCCTTTTCTCTCCACCCCCACTCCTGCCCTCTTCAGTCTCCTTCTTCCTTCTTCTCGACCCTGAAGCTAAGTGGCACGGTGTGTAGGCTCACATATCACAGCCCTCATCTGCTGTGTGGCCGCCCTTGTCCCTGGGTGGTCAAGAACAGAATATTCCTTATTCCTGGACGCACCATGTTCTGGCTGCTCTTCAGCGCCTGCGCCCCTCCCCCAGTGCTCTGGCTGGCAGCCCCGGAGAGCTCTGCAGAGCCTAGAGGACCAGTTTCGTTTCTCAGTCTGACATCCTGAGAGGGTGGGTGAGAACTGATCGGTTACATCAGTGTCTAGAATGGAACGTTAGCTAATGCAGGCCAACACGTTAGGAGTGGCATTTTTATTGCCCTCCCAATCCATGTTAGTAGTTAAAAATGTAATAAACAGGAAGAAAAAAAACTTAAAAGTTGCTCAGGCTAAAGACTTCAGCCTAACAAAATCCTTAACAGACCCTTGTAAGTCCTGTTGCTGGGGAGTGTTTGTCCCACAGACCTGGAACAGTTTAGAAAAGGAGTGAAGGTTTGGTTAACATTAAAGAAACACAAAGATTTTTCATCTGGCTCTGGGAGAGACCAGAGCCACCGAGGGAACAAGAAAAGAAAGAGGAGATTGAGCATTTTTGCAAACAAATGATAAAACTGCCTTTTAAAGAAGATGGGAGGGGGGCACTCCTTGTCCAAACAAGACTTTCGCCAGGGTAGGAAATCATTTCTGCGATTGTTTACAATGCTCAGGCAGCCGGTCCAAAGTCAACACGGCCTGGGAGCGTTGCCCTGGAGCCTCCTGCTCTCTGCCAGCCGCCTGCCATCTCTGGCTCAGCTATTTCTGGGACTTGATTCCCTCCCTTGAAAAACAAACTGTAGGTTTCACTGTCATCCCCCATACAGGAAGAAAAAAAAGTCCACAAAACCACCCAGTTCTTGCAGCCCTAGTCATGTTTTCCAGAACAGCCGTTCAACTGGGGGCCAGGATGCAAAGGGTCGGGCTTGGAAGAGCCGGCTGGGGGAGGGGGAGGACCTTTCACTTGCCAGGTGCCAAGTGGAAATTTCCACTGCACTCCCTGATTGCGTCACCTGTGGCCAAGGAGACCTGTTCCATCTCAGAGAAGATCTTGACCAATGAACTGCCTGGAGTGTATGCCCCTTCCTCCAGTTTATTCTGCAAACCCAGAGTAAAGTTTGCTTTTACTGAAAAGCACCGTGATTAGTCATAAGCCTTTACATTTCAGCATCACTTAGTGTAGAATATGTTCACTTCTGTTTCTCATTTGTTCTCCACCGTGAAGGAGGCACTATTAGTTCCATTTATTCATTGCTTTGCCTTCTTATTTTGAGTTAGAGATATAGTCATGTGCTTTGAAAATACCAAAGCACAAAGAAGATAAAAATCTCCTTTCTTCTTTGACTCCACCTCTTATCCTTCCCTTCCTCTTGTGGCTCATTTGTTTGTGTATCTGTCCACAGGTATGCATGCATATCTGGACAATGTGGGGAAACATGAGGCTTACACCAGGACAAAAGATCTTGAGTGTTACTCCTAGCTCTGTCTATATTCTGCTGTGTGACATTATGCATGCCACTTTCCCTCTCTGAACCTCATTTGTGTCATGTGCAAAAATGAGATAATTACAACTAACATTCATTAGGCTTATATGTCCTTGCTCCTATATTGTTTTCCTATGTACTGTCCCTATACGGAGGCATTATTAGCCCAATTTAGTCAATGATGATCAAGACATGGGGCTATTAAATAATTTACCCAGGTCAGAGCTAGAGGGAAAGCCTGGATTTTTATGAAGCAAGGCTTTGAAGCCACTGAAACCATTGTGTTGTCATATTGTCACTTATCAGAG
>PVIC010041972.1:0-16002 GCA_004025085.1 Thryonomys swinderianus | reverse complement strand
TTTTTTTTTTTTTTTTTTTTTTTTTTTTTTTTTTTTTTTTTTTTTTTTTTTTTTTTTTTTTTTGCTTTTTGGAGACAGGGTCTTGCTTTGTAGTTCAGGCTGGCCCTGAGTTCACTATGGTGCCCAGGCAAGCCGCTGCGAACTCAGCAATCCTCCTGTCTCTGCCTCCCAAGTGCTGGGATTACAGGCGTGAGCCACCACGCCCAGCATTATATGTGGTAACCGGGGATCGAACTCAGGTCCTTACGCTTGCGAGGCAGGCGCCGGAACCACTGAGCTAACCCTCCGGCCCTAAACTCATCTTCTTTAGAAAGTCAGTCAGATTGTATACAGTGAAATCGGAAGCAAAAATTTAAATGATGCTAATAATTAATCACATAAGAAAACCAAGCAACGAGAAGGCAAGAGCAACAAAGATGAAAAGGATAAGGGAAATGAAACATAACGACAGACTTCACTGAAACAAACTTCAAAAAATTTCCCATGACGGAACCTGAGAATGAGGATGACTCTTTACATAACTACTCAAAGCTTTTAACTTCATGAAAGAAAATGTTCATCAAATAAAAATATCAAAGTCTTTAAAAAGACACATCACTAGTTGATTAATACTCTATTTCTAAAACCTTAACTTTTTTCCTAAACCTTAACTCTTGGTTCATAGAAGATGTTACATTAAAGTCTCTAAATTTTATAACATTAATAAATTATAATCTAATGTAGATTATAAATTAAATTTAAAAGGTTTTAACAGTTTTGCTTTGCTTCAGTTAGTCTTCCCCTGCCCCCCCCACCAGCAATCAAATTCAGGACCTTGTGCTTACAAGGAAAGTATGGCACTGCTGAGCTAAATCCCTGGGCCAGCTAGTGTTCAAAGGCAAAAAAAAAAAAAAGTTGGCAGCTTTTTGTTTGTTTTGGGCTTTTTGGTGGTACCATGGTTCCAAGGTACGTATGGTACCACCTGAGCTAAATCCCCAGCCCAAAAGTTGGCAGCTTTTAACTGAAGCATAAAATATGTGACTCTAATAAAACACAGTACAGATTATCACAGTAATGGTGGGACCTCTTGCTACTTCATCTTTCTCTCTTCCCTACTGTTTTACTTTTCCCTAAACTATACATTCTGGTATACCTCATGTCATGTAAACTACCAATAAAAAAATAATTAGAAAAACAAACACTTTTGGAAGGACAGAAAATATGAAGTATAAAACAAGCTTCCAACATATTTAAGCTTCTTCCCAAAATAAAAAAATTTAAGTCTGAAGCTTGCTCAATTCACTTCAAAACTTCATGATAGTAATTTGTAAGAAGTACAAGATTAAATATACTTAGGTTTACACTTTAAAATCTGTATTTTATGAGAAAATTTAGGTTGTTTCATTCCAAATAAAACACTGGGAAAAACTTTTAAAAACTCTCACCAAAATAAAGTATATTAAGTATAGTGATTTTTTTAAGGTCCTGTAAGATTATGACACTGGTATTAACTTCAAATGCAATCACAGTCTAAGAATTATATCAAATGTGGATCAAAAGGAACACAGTTACTATTCACCAGTAACAAACGAGAAGTAACTATCTATCTAAATTGTAAAGTTAAGATTCAAAAACAAAATAGACCCAGATACAGTATTTACTATATATTATATATATATATGGAATATATTATATTCCAAAAGCACTGTAAATTTTGTAATATTATTAAATGTTCCTCAAATATTAGCAGTATATCATCATCTAGAGTATTATTAACCAAGGTAATTAATCCAAAAACTTCAAAGCACTAAATAATACTTACTCTGAGCGGAGGCGGGCTTCCATACCATCTGGTAGAAAAAGTTTTATTGTGGAAACAATACACCCATGGGTAACTGGTTAAAACAAACAAATAACATAAAATAATTGTTTAAAAATATAAAACTGTGCTTCTCATAGGTAAATGCACATTTTATTCTTAAAGTAACAACTTATGGGAAAGAAAATAAACCTAGTGGTGTAACAACAACATTCAGCACCCTGAGACACTCATCCCTGTCCATAAGGAATCACAATTGCAAGGTGGAATATAGACAGAACTATAGAATTATAGACAGAATTGTTCTATAACTGCAGTCAATGAAAGTTCAGTTAAATATGTGGATATATAATTGAGGGAGGGAAATACTCTTTTGCCCTATCTACTGACAATAAACCTAGTTCTGTTCTCCTTTAAAATATTTTAAAGTATAGTCCTTATTCCTAGTTGCCATTCTATCTCCCAATCATGCTGCACAAAATGTGGTGTAAAATAGTTTAGGTTACAGCCTTTTGAGCTCTCATTGTTTTATGGGCAAGAAAACCACGATTTCAGGCAAGTGGACGTACCTCTGTAATGTCCTGCTAGCAAGCATCAGAGTTGCTTGCTAGAACTCACACAGAGCTTTAGTTTAGTTTAAATATTTTCTTTTATTTTCTTTATGCTTGTTTTTTCCTCCACTTGGAGTATCTTGTTATAACATCACAGCTGTCACTCTGGACAGCACTCACTCCTTTTCCTACTGAAGATTTTAAGAGAACAAAACTCCCCAAATGTGGTACTTTACAGAGCTACTACTTTGTTGTATTAAAATTTTTTCTGCCTTAAAGATCGATCATTTTATTCTTCTATTTTTTAGATATTGCATCATCCAAGGTCTAGTAAGTCAATTTAATTCATTGAATTCTAATTAAAAGGTAATGCTAATTGATGAAAACACACTATATAATGATTAGAGGAGTGGTGTTGGTTGACTATATACAAAGGCCGGGGATGTAGCTCATACATGTGTCAAAACTCACACTTCAATAAAACTGAGAATGCATTTGGGGATAATATTGAGTATCCAGGCAACTGGTGATACTATAAACATGGAATAATATGACTATCACCCAGAACTCAAGAAATTTAGCAGTTTAACCATATTAACTTATATTAAATAATTGATTATGTGAAAAATGACAACACTGATCAAGAACTACCTGCCAGATGGTCTTCTAAATTGCCTACCATAGCAGTCACTGTTGTGACCCACTTGTCTCCTTCCTTCCCTTCTGGCCTCATTCTCTACCCTGCTCCTATCAGTCTCCTATACTAAGCCAAGACACCTGTAATACCTTACCTGTTACAACCCCCAACCCTTTATTTTTTTTGGGGGGGGGGTACTAGGCTAGAACTCACAACCTTGCACTTAAAGGCAGTCACAGTGCCACTGAGCAAAATCCCCGGCCCTAGTCCAGCCCCAAGCCTTTTAAACAAACAGTCCACTCTGTCAGTGATGTCCTTTACACCCCTGCCTGCATGAGCAAATGGTACTTATTCCATGTTTCTCAATCCTTCACTCAAGCACGGTACCTGAATTAGATGTCCCCAGAGCATCCTGTATCTACTCCTTTTTTTTTTTTGGAGACAGGGTCTCACTTTGTAGTTCAGGCTGGCCCTAAGTTCACTATGTAGCCCAGGCAAGCCTCGAACTTAGCAATCCTCCTGCCTCTGCCTTCTGAGTGCTGGGATTACAAGGGTGACACACCACGCCCAGCACTGTGATGTGTGGTACTGAACACTGGTGGGCATGAGTCACCACACTCGGTATTGATGTATGTGGTTACTGGGGATTGAACTCAGGACCTTGTGCTTACAAGGCAGATGACAGAACTGGTGAGCTAAATCCCCAGACCCCTCCTCTATCTACTTCTATAAGCATCTTGCACTGAGAATATCTATCATTTGTAGAAATGCCATCTCACAAATTCAACTCAACTCTGAAGCAGAAAGGATTGGTTTCTTCTTACTTTTCATAACTGTGTCCTTAGCAGAGTCATTTGGTTAAAAGCAGACATTTAATAAATCCTCACTATGTTGAAGAACACTATCTGCTCAATAATTTACAGAGCCCATTACTAGGTGATAAATTCTACTTTGAGGAACAGTAGAGTTCTTTACCACTTATAACAATTAATTATCCACCCCCCTTCTCCTGGCAGAAAACAGGGAAGGAACAAACTTAGCTCTATGGGTCCATCAGAGATTTACTATAAAACAATCTAAGAACATACTATGGTACAAGGAAAGATGAAGATCCAGTAATTACTGTATTTTACCAATATGTTTAAACTTATTAAAGTTGGTTTTTCAAAACAAAAAATAGGTGGAGTAAGTTACAGAACTCAACTGCAGTGCCAGAGCTGATAATTTTTAATACAGTACACATCAGGAATTCTATTGCTCAGATACATCACCCTGAATTTAGCAAACAGACTGATGAGATGAACCAAAGGCTGATGCTGACAGGGAAGAAGGGGGATTCTAAATGTGGTTTTAAAAATAAAAGACCATGTCTGACTAAGCCAACAATCCTAACCAGACAGATCTGCCCTTGAAATGATTTCATTAGATACACAGAAATTACATTTATCTTCTGGATTTGCAACAAACAAATACACACTTAAAGCAAATAAAAATGTTTTAATATTTATATTCATCAACTCTGTATAACACCATTTCCAAAAATGGAGTTCTAAGTGGTGCCAATAACAGCAATCACAACAAACAGATACAAGAGTTAGATGAGTTTGCCAAATGCCTGATTAAAAAGTTTAAAGCATTATCATTCATCTGTTCATTCATTTATAACTTTGGCCTTTTTCAGAGCTTAAAGGACTTCTGTCAATCATGAAGTTGTAAAAGTAAGGTAGGTTGTCCATCTTGACACAGAGCCTCCCTCACCCCTTTTGAGAACACTTACATAAGACGGATACCATGAAGAAAATACTTAGACCACTTATTTTGCTTCTGAGTTAGTATACATTTTGGGATATGCAGCCAGGATTTTTTCTTACTCTTCACATAAATACCACTTAGAAGACCCACACTCACTTTGGTAAGTTTAAAACCTGTTAGAGCATGGTTTGATGGTGAATGCCTATAATCCTAGCATTCAGGAGGCTGAGGCAGGAGGATCAATGTGAATTTGAGGCCGGTCTGGGCTATATAGTGAGTTCAAGCCCGCCCTGAACTACACAAAGAAATCCTGTCTCAAAAAAACAAAACAAAGGGCCGGAGATTTAGCTCAGTGGTTCCAGCGCCTGCCTTGCAAGTGCAAGGTCCTGGGTTCAAGCCCGGTAACCACATACAATGCTGGGCGTGGTGACTCACACCCACCAGCAATCAATACCACATACCACAGTGCCTGCATGGTGGCTCACGTCTGTAATCCCAACACTCGGGAGGCAGAGACAGGAGGATTGCTGAGTTCGAGGCTTGCCTGGGCCACATAGTGAGCTGAGGGCCAGCCTGGACTACAAAGCGAGACCCTGTCCAAAAAAAAGAAAAGAAAGAAAGAAAGAAAGAAGAAAGAAAGAAAGAAAGAAAGAAAGAAAGAAAGAAAGAAAGAAAGAAAGAAAGAAAGAAAGAAAGAAAGAAAGAAAGAAAGAAAGAAAGAAAGAAAGAAAGAAAGAAAAACAAAGCAAAACTATCTGTTACTGGATCTAGACTGGGAGAGAGAAACTTTGGTCAAATATTGCAGTCTGGCTCTCTGATCCTACCTTGAGTAGTGTTACTGAGTCAATAACATTCTTCACACAGGAGTAGCTCAAAGATCCCTTAAAATGATAGGCAACAATAGAATGGATAATGAACATGACCATGAAAACCCAATAAATAGTTGGACATAATGGTGCACTCCTGTAATCCCAGCTAGGAAGCTGAGACAGGAGGATCATGCATCAGAGCTCAGCTTAAACAACTTAGTGCAACCTTGTGAAAGGAAGGAAGGAAGGAAGGAAGGAAGGAAGGAAGGAAGGAAGGAAGGAAGGAAGGAAGGAAGGAAGGAAGGAAGGAAGAAAGAAAGAAAGAAAGAAAGGAAGGAAGAAAGAAAGAAGGAAGGAAGGAAGGAAGGAAAGAAAGAAGGAAGGAAAGAAGGAAAGAAGGAAAAAAAGAAAGAAAGAAAGAAAGAAAGAAAGAAAGAAAGAAAGAAAGAAAGAAAGAAAGAAAGAAGAAAGGAGGACTAAAAGAAAGGAAAGAATGAAGGACGAAGGGGAGAAAAGGAAGGCAGGAAGGGGATATGGCTCAGTGCAAAAGCCCTGGGTTTGGGCCGGAGGGTTAGCTCAGTGGTTCCGGCGCCTGCCTTGCAAGCGTGAGGACCTGGGTTCAATCCCCGGTTACCACATATAATGTTGGGCGTGGTGGCTCACGCCTGTAGTCCCAGCGCTCGGGAGGCAGAGACGGGAGGATTGCTGAGTTCAAGGCTTGCCTGGGCACCATAGTGAGCTCAGGGCCAGCCTGAACTACAAAAAAAAAAAAAAAAAAATTTAAAAAAAAATAAAAAAAAGCCCTGGGTTTAATCCCCTATATACACTGCAAAAGAAACAAAAAATAAAAACTCAAGATCTCTACCAGAGATGTTAACATTTTGTTTTAATAGTTTCTAACTCTTAGGGTTTGGGGTTTTTCTGGTAAAGAATTAGAAAAGATGGGCTGGAGATTTAGCTCAGTGGTTCCAGCGCCTGCCTCACAAGTGCAAGGTCCTGAGTTGGATCCTGGTAACCACATACAATTGTGGGCATGGTGACTCACCCCCCACCAGCAATCAATACCACATACCACAATGCTAGGCGTGGTGGCTCACGCCTGTCATCCCAGCACTCAGGAGGCAGAGGCAGGAGGATTGCTGAGTTCAAGGCTTGCCTGGGCTACACAGTGAGCTCAGTGCCAGCCTGAACTACAAAGCCAGATCCTGTCTAAAAAAAAGAAAAAAAAAACAAAACAGGAAAAAAGGAAAAAAAAAAGACAAGCATTATCAATCAATTATTCAATCAAGGTCTAGGGAAAGCTCAGTATGAAGGCCCTGGATTCAATTTCTGGGTGGATATGGGGACACACATACACAGCTAGAAAAGAGACAGGTGATACAGTAGAAAAAACAAGTACCCTTTTCAGTCTTTTTCTTTGGTAATGCTGGAGATGGAAGTTAGGGGCCTTGTACACAAACACTCTACCAGTGAGTGTCCTGTTTTCAACTAAAAAAAAATAATATCATTCTGTCTTCATTTGTAAGCTGCAGTTCAGCCGTTAGAAAGCCATTAGAAAGCTCTCCCTCTTCAATTACTTGTTTATCTCATGTATAACTGTTAATGTTCTTCTTTTGTTTTCTTTTGGGTGCAGGGATTGAACCCAGTGCCTCATGCATCCCAGGCAAATATTTTACCACTAAGCCACATCCCTAGCAACCTTACAGGAAAGGCAGGATAAATATTTTAGCATAAACTGTTTTCCTAACTTCTTCCAAATGTGTTAAAACATTTTTTTTTTTTTTTGAGACAGGGTCTCCCTTTGTAGTTCAGGCTGGCCCTAAACTCACTATGTAGCCCAGGCAAGCCTTGAACTCAGCAATCCTCCTGCCTCTGCCTCCCCAGTGCTGGGATTACAGGTGTGAGCCACCATGCCCAGCATTACAATAGGTGGTACTGATTGCTGTTTGTGGAATTGTTGTATGTGGTTGCCGGGGATCAAATCAGGGACCTTGCACTTGCTAGGCAGGTGCCAGAACCACTGAGCTAAATATCCGGCCCTGTTAAAACCTTTTTTTAGAATCACTGTAAGCACAGTGATCCAAACGTGTTTTATATTTTAATCCACTGATGTTATTTGATGCTCAAATTGTTTATCTTTGACCAGTGAGAGTTCGCTCATCTTAATGCCTAGAAGTCCTTTTGGCAGGAGGCCAGCAGTAATAGCTTCACCACTTGCTGGTATACAAAGTCTTATAGGCTCAATTCATATATTTAGGACTCTAGACTCAGAGTCAGCTATTTCTAAGGAGTCCTGTTTCCACCTAGTTAGTAGGAGTCCTTTCTCTAATTACAGGGTTTAATTTCTGATAGTGTTATGCCCAAGTCCCACTGAGACAATCTCTCAGGACATGACATGATCTTAAAGTCCAACCAAGAGCTTTATTACTCAGCTGAGGGCCATCCTTCCATCCAGAAGAAGGCACCCACTTAGACTAATATACAGCATTTAAAGGCAAAATTTACTACCCTCACTTCTTACCAAGAAGTTTCTATGAAGAAGTGATTAGATCATTCTATTGTTAAAGTGCAGAAGCAAGTCATTACAGAAGCCAATAATAAGGATTAGATCACTGGTTACTATAAAATAGTATGATTTAAAAACATTAATCTGTGGCTTTGCGCATTGGTTGGGTGGACAGTTCTCAAGGGGACAAAGTCCAGGTTTATAGGGAGGTTACAGGCACAAGTGGATGTTTTTAACAAAATGGCTGTTTTTATATCAAGTTGGGTCTTACAATAGGGTCCTTTCTGAAAGTATAGAGATTAATTTACTCTTTTATTTCTTTCAGCATAACATGGGAGCTACTGTGCACTGGCATTTTAAAAACTGAGTCTCAGGGCTGGGAATTTAGCCCAAGCGGTACTGCGCCAACCTTGTATGCACAAGGGCCGGAGTTCAATTTCTGGTACCGTGAAAAAAAAAAAAACAAACCTGAGTCTCTATTGGTACATTTAAAGTATATATTATGATCACATTTGTCAATAACTTGTAACTGTACATGATATATCTTGATTTTTTTTTCCATTTCCTTCCCCTCCCTTTTAGGCTCTCTACCCATCTATATACATATACTTTGTTTCCATTTTTATCCTTTTTACCTTCCTTTTTTTGACCTGCCTATAGGTAGTGGTTTTCTAAATTTGCCTATTTGCTCAATAAGTATTGTCTGAAGAACTTCTTAACTACAAAACAGTACTATTGGAAGGATGGTGAGAACTATGATTACAACTAGGTCTCTGTCTTTGAAAGATTATAGTATGGAGAGAACAAAACAGAAATAACAACAGGGTGAGGAAGCAAATGTCACAGTAACTACAAACCACTATGGGAATTTAGAACAGAAAAGAGCAAATGAAGACTTTATGAAAAGGGTAAAAAGGAAGATCAAGGGCCAGAGATTTAGCTCAGTGGTTCCAGTGCCTGCCTGGCAAGCACAAGATCCCTAGTTCAATACCCAGTAACCATATACAACAATACTGGGTGTGGTAACTCACACCCACCAACAATCAATACCACATACCACAGTGCTTGGTGTGGTGTCTCAAACCTGTAATCCCAGCACTTGGGAGGATTGCTGAGTTCCAGGCTTGCCTGGGCTACATAGTGAGCTCAGGGCCAGCCTGAACTACAAAGTGAGACCCTGTCTCAAAAAAAAAAAAAAAGGAAGATCAAAACATGGACTAAAATTCGCATGATTCACACACTAGAAAGAGAAGGAAAAAGAGGAAAAAATGGCCCAAGTAAAAGAAAAGGAGGTAGGAGAGTACACTTACAAGGAGAAAAACAGGAAGAAACTATAGTCAGTGCACATTTCAAGGCCTTCTAGGTGTGAGACCCCAGTAAAAACGCTGTACACGTCAACTACTTATAACAACCCATGAAAACAGTTATTTTTATGTCCTAGTTTACAAATGAGATGACTGAGGACAAAGAAGACAAATTAATTACCTTGAGATCAGAGCTTTAAGTAAATGGCAATACAAGGATTCATCTTACCTTTAAAAATCCAGCATAATATCTGCATGTGTATTAAGAAAATAAAATTTAAAACTTGAATTGAGTCTACATTTCTAAGGGCATCAAATGTACAAATAAACAAAATAAAGCTGGAATAGAATAGCATCATAGAAGAAATAAGTTCATAGAGAATGGTGGTCGCAAGTGGGTAGTTAGTGTATTATTCTGTGGTGGCAACAGAAAAAGCAAGAGGATTCATGGAAAGTTGATAATCAGTTAAGACAACACACTGATAGAGGTAAGGAAGACTCAGGGTTCAGAAAATAAACATTCTCAGCAAGTGTTTGGAAGAATGAAACAACAAAACATGTGGGAAAGTCAGTATAACATTCTGGTTGAAGAGAAAATTAAGCTTTGTAAAAATGTTATTGTAATATGACAGCAGAACATTCAAAAGGAAATTAACTATCTAGAAATAAAAGTTCAGAGCCTGCAAAGTGCATCCACAGAAGACAAGGCAAGAAGGAAAACAGGGTACTTGAAGAAAGAAGGCGGCATAAACAACAATTGATGCTAGAAAGTTTTTCTTTTTTGATCATGTTAAGGATTGAATCCAAAGGCTTGTGTATACTAGGCAAGCACTCTACTACGAGCTACATATATCCCCATCTCTTTCTAAAAAATTTGAAATAAGGTCTTGCTAAGTTGCCAGGGTGGCCTAGAACTTGAGTAGATGGGATTGATAGGTGTACAGCAACACCACTAGCCAGCTGAGCGGTGTTCTTAAACTCAGACAACAGAAATCAGGTTCTATACCTGCTAGTTCCTTCTTAGAACTAAAAGGTGGGAACCAGGCATTTGCAGTCTTACAAAATTCTGCAGTAATTCTAGTGCACAGCATGGATTAAGAAATTTTTTTTGTAATTAAGGAACTAAAGAAAACTCAATCCATTAGAAAAGTTCCTTTAGTTGATCTGGTAAAGTTAGTACAGTCTGTACTCAATTTTGTGTTTTTCCCTAGCAGGCAGAAAGTGGGAGTAAGAGTTCTTTTGAAATGGGCCATGTTGGGTTCCAGATAGAAGACCCTAGAACTGAAGTTACTAAGAAAGGCAAACTTAATGACACAGACTAGACAAATGGTTAGCAAGAGCTTTAGTAATAATAATGGCGATGGCCCTGAGCTGAGCACTTTGTATGTTCTCTTTCGATATTCACACTGAACACTGCCACAATGTGAACATTCAACACTGTACAACAACCTAATAAAATGTTAATAAAATCATGATACTCATGTTATGAGTTGAAGAAATAAAAAAGACAAGAGATGAGTGACAGAACAATAAAGTAGTGAGTTGCAAGAAGACTGCGCATTTTCTGCCCTCACACTAAGCCTGTGAGGATTAAGAGGAAGGTTGTAAAAATCTTGGTTGTGATGTACACAGAAAGAACTTTTGTCAAAAGGTAGAGGATGATTCATGAGACGTTTTAAAATATATTCAACTAATACGTAGCAGGCTGGAGATTCTATAGTAAAGATAGACACTGGCTGCACTTATACATCTCAGAATTCAATGAAGGAGGCAAATGTATGAAAGAAAAGGGTGCAAAGTACAACAGAGGCAAGAGGAGGCACTCTGTCTAATCCTGGGGATTAAGAAAGGTCTCTAGGCATAGGAAAAAATGTTTGCAAGGGCTTGTAGGCCAGGAAAGTTATGGTCTACTTTGGGGGAGTAAAGCAATTTAGTGCAGTCATAGCACAAAGCCAAAAGAAGATAGCATTGACCTTGCCCATTACAGGTCCTTTGTTCATAGAGGAATAACTAAGGAACAGATATTGAGAAAGAGGATCTAGGATGAAGAGCTAACTGGAGCTATATGTAAAGTTTATAGAATTAACTGGCCCAAGTTTTGCAACAAAAGGTTATTGTAATGATGGGTGACTCAAAACTCAGGCTTTGAGCAATTAGTAGTTGTGTAAATAAAAAGAGTGGCCAGTAGTTGGGTGGCTCAGTCAGAACTTTCTATCTTGCTTTTTTTTCAAAAACCTACTAGAGTATAAGCCTATTTGTTGACAATATTTACAGGCCTGACTAGTGAAATCTGCACGTCAAAGGCTCTGTTTGCCTCAGGTAAACTAACACCTGATTAGCTCATTTTTTTAAAATCAATTAATGCCTAATCATTCTCTGGGAAATGTGAGCCATGAAAGCAGAAATTCCCTGAAAGACAGTGTAATAACTTTCTCCTCTCTGTGTTATACACAGTTGGGCTTTCAATTATTAAACTCAATGTGCTGTCTGCAGAGTGACCTACTCCCAGAGTTGCATTATAACAGCATGAGATTCAGGACCATCCAACATCAGCTTGCTGGTTATAAATAAGTTGAGTTCTTTCAATATGGAGTAATTAACATTTTGCATATCAAAATTCAATCTTTTCTAGTTTACAACTCTAAATGGTAATGTCTAAGACTATTCAAATTGAAATCAAAACCTAATTTCTTGTGGAAGCCAACAAAACTCAGTAAAAATACTGTTACTGCTGCAATACCACTGACTGCATATATACAAAGATAGGCATAAGCATAAAGACAATGACATCACCACCACCATCACCATGCCCATATCTACTGACAAAGTGTGACAACTTAGTATACTATCAGCTCAGAGTGCATTCAGAGAACAAAAGGAGAAACTTGCCAAATTATTCCTCTCTCCAGTGTGATGCTGCATACTTTGGGTTTTTATCCATTTGAGACAGGGTCTCGCTTTGTAGTTCGGGCTGGCTCTGAGCTCACTATGTAGCCTAGGCAAACTTTGAACTCAGCAATCCTCCTGTCTCTGCCTCCCGAGTGCTGGGATTACAGGCGTGAGCCACCACGCCTGGCTCCACCTCATTCTTTTTGCTTGGGAATATTGGTATGACAAAAATAATGCCTGGTGCTATGGACCATCCCATTTGCAAGGGAAGCAAAAACTGTACGAAACCAACATACTAAGCACCCTGATTATATCCCTCAGCCAGGAGAATAAACACTGGACCTATCTACCTTCAGACTTTTTTAAGTCTCATTAGTCTCAATATGTATTATTAATAAATATTCCATGATGTAGGATAATCTTAGTTGGTTATCACTACAGCTGTCTTCTAAATGACACAGTAGTATCCTGTTTTCATAATGTGATGACACATTACAAACACTCTTTTTTTTTGCAGTAGTGGGGATCTAACTTGGGCCTTTCTGCTTCCAAGGTAAGTGCAGTACCACTTAAGCTAAATCCCCAGCCCTATAATGTGATGAAAAGTATAAATTACTATTAACATTTCAGAGATTAAAACTTTAGAAAAGCAATAGAAGTGGCAAACTTTAAACTTTGCACCACACATATATAAAATGTATTTAACTACTATTCACAAGCATATAAAAAGCACATACTGCTTTGAAACATTAAGAAAGAATAAACAATCTTAAAAGGACAAATAATGGAAAAATTGATCCATACCCGTACCTTTCCTTGTGTTCTCTGTCACATCTACGCCGAACTGGATAATGTCACCAGAAAGAATTTCACATGGTGGACTTTCTTCAGAGCCTCGACTCAATCTCTGGCTATTTATAAAGGTACCATTACTACTTTTAGTGTCTTGAAGATAAAACTGCAAAAGAAAAAAAAAACAGCCAAAGATTAATAGCAATAATTTTAAACGTATTTTTCAAAACTTAGGACTGCTGAGGTGGACTTTTATGCTATCATTTCCACTCATTTCAGCTAGTGTTCAACTTAGGAAATTAAAACTCTAAAACTGGATGACTTAAAATCAAACTATATAAAATGGTTTCCACCAAGCTGTAGAGCTGCTTGTCAAGTCCTCAAAATGTTAAACATCAAGTTAATATGATTCAATGATTCCACTACTACATATTTAGCCAAGAGCTTAAAACATGTCCTCACAAAAACATGTACGTAAATATTCACAGCGGCATTGTTCATAATAGCCAAAATGTGGAAACAATCCAAATGTCCATCAGTTGATGAATGAATAAGCAAATGTGGTTTATCTATACAATGGGTTATTATTTAGCAATACAAAGGAAAAAGTACTGACATACAACAAGGATAAATCTTTAAAATACTACAGAAGAAGACGGTTACAAAAACCATATTGTATTTCATTTATATAAAACATCAAGAATATGAAAATCCATAAAGGGCCGGAGGGTTAGCTCAGTGGTTCCGGCGCCTGCCTTGCAAGCGCAAGGTCCTGAGTTCGATCCCCGGTAACCACATATAATGCTGGGTGTGGAGACTCACGCCCACCAACAATCAACACCGCATACTACAATGCCGGACGTGGTGGCTCACGCCTGTGATCCCAGCACTCGGGAGGCAGGAACAGGAGGATTGCTGAGTTCGCGGCGGCTTGCCTGGGCTACATAGTGAGCTCAGGGCCAGCCTGAACTACAAAGTGAGACCCTGTCGCAAAAAAAAAAAAATCCATAAAGACAAAAAGCATGTTAGTGACTGCAAAGGACTATAGCAGCAGGAGAGACTGAGTACTAAAGGGAAAAATGTTCTTCTGGAGAAACAAGAATAATCTAAAATTAGGGGTGATGGTTGCCCAACTCTGTGAATATAGTAATATTTATACTTTAAAAGAAAAATTTCAGTTGGGTACAGCCATGCATATCTGTAAACCCATCACTTGGGAAGCTGAGGCAGGAGGACTACAAGCTCAACTCCTGCCTGGGCAACCTGGAGCAACTGTCTCAAAATAAAAATTAAAAAGCCCTGGAATATACTTCAGTGTGAAGGCCCTGAGTTCAATCACCAGTATTACTGGCCCCTCAAAAGGTGAATTTTATAGTACATGAATCATATCAATAAAGTTATTTACAAAATAATAAAAAGGCAACAAGACAAAATTCTATCTTTCCATTATACACTGACTTTTGAACAGTGAAGCTGTAATATCAATGTTATTATTTGCAGTTTAATATTTTTAAAACTGAGACTTACATGTGTAGAGATAGACATGAGGTTCTAGATTTTCTGGCTGGAAAGTTAAAACTTTCCTTTGAGAGTCATTAAAAGGACAGAGAGAAAAAGAGAAAGAGAGAGAGAGAGAGAGAGAAGTCACCAGATAGCCCAAATGGCATGAGGACTTATATCAAAAAGAACAGAGGAGGGCTGGAGATACAGCTCAGTGGTTCCAGTGTCTGCCTAGAAAGTGCAAAGTCCCTGGGTTCATCCTTGGTAACCTCATAAAACAATACTGGGTGTGGACTCACACCCACCAGCAATCAGTACCACATACCACAGTGTGGGGCATGGTGGCTCACGCCTATAATCCCAGCACTCGGGAGGCAGAGGCAGGAGGACTACTGAGTTTGAGGCTTACCTGGGCTACATACTGAGCTCAGGGTTAGCCTGAATTACAAAGTGAGCCCCTGTCTCAAGGAAAAAAAAAAAAAAAAAAGGGCCAGAGATTCAGTGGTTCTGGTGCCTGCCTAGCAAGCGCAAGATCCCTGTTTCGATCCCCAGTAACCACATACAACAATGTAGGGCGTGTTGACTCATGTCCACCAGCAATTTGGTACCATGTACCATGATATCAGGCATGGTAGCTCACGCCTATAATCCTAGCACTTGGGAGGCAGAGGCAGGAGGATTGCTGAGTTTGAGGCTTGCCTGAGCTACATAGAAACCCACTCAAAAAAAAAAAGTTATATAAAATGTATCAATAAAGAATTCAATAAAAAAAAAGATCAGAGGGAGAGCTAATGGAACATGGAGGAAGCCAGATACACAAAAGAAAGCACCTCTACCAACCTCTAACAAAATGCAAAAGAAAAAATGGGGGAGGGGCCTACCTAAAGGTAAATAACTTATTTAGTATGTAGAAATATACTCACATTCATACACATACAGTGCTACCTTGGTTCATGACCTTTATTTGTTCTATGATTTTGAAAAAAATGAGCATGTCATGCAATGGTCATAGTTGTATTTGACAGTTGATGCAGTCTGCCAATAGAAACATAATTTTGCCAAGTGCTCTGTTTGCAAACCAAATTGTCTGCAAGGAAAAGTATTTCTGAATCGAATTTCCCATTGTGTAAATATATATATTTATATATTATATGTATTCTCACACTAGCATCATTACATTACGCACTAGATACACATGCATCCCCTTACTTAAATCACTAACTCTAAACTGCCTTTCTTTTTTTGGTGGTACCAAGGATCAAACTCAGGACCTCGCATTTCTGAGGCAAGCACAGTGCCTTCCCTAACTGCTTTTCTAGAAGATTCCTCCCATAAGGTCCTGACAAGGACAAACTGTCAGGCAGAAGTCAAAGTCCACTAAGAGGAAAGTGCACATAGGAAGAGATGCTCAGTTTAGGGTCCTGTGGCCTGGGATCCATCTAAAGAACCCAGAGAGCCAACTGG
>PVIC010041971.1:0-15994 GCA_004025085.1 Thryonomys swinderianus | reverse complement strand
TATGCCCTGCACCTTTAAAAGAATCAAGTAATCTTTAAATTACCTCCATAACTGCTACAGAGCAATTAAATAAAAATGCAAAAAAAATCAAATGAAAAATACCCTTATAGGATATTTTGCTTTCTGTTTTCCCCATCTTCCCACCTTTATGTTCTTGCTAGGGAAGGCTAAAGGTCCTGGCCTTTTAAAATCTGTTCTTTCTGCCCTAGGGCTATGTTTGCAACAAATCTCAGCACACAATACAAACACATTTTATTGAGATTAGTCAGGACAGCCATGTGACAAAGTATTCACCGAGGCATTACTGATTATACATAATTATGTGCCTGCTCAAAATAAAGGATTGGCCCTCCCTCTGTATGCATGTACCGCGAGGCGCGGGACAAGAACTTCACGTGGCCCTCGGCACATGGTGTTTGTTGTTTTGTGTTGCTTGTTCTAACTGGTGCATCTCCTGGGTTCTGCGGCCGCCCTGGTTCCTCTCTGACTTCCTTCTGGCAAGCACAAGCTCCGCCTTGAAGTCAGCTTCAATAAATATTTATTGAATTCAGGTGAATTGTGTATCTTGTTTTTCCTCAGGCTACTGGGAGTCTTTCAAAAGAGGAACTTTGCTTTCTGTCTTTTTTTTTTTTTTTGAGACAGGGTCTTGCTTTGTAGTTCAGGCTGGCTCTGAGCTCACTGTGTAGTCCAGGCAAGCTTCGAACTCAGCAATCCTCCTGCCTCTGCCTCCCGAGTGCTGGGACGACAGGCATGAGCCACCACGCCCGGCTGCCTTTTTTGTTTTTTGAGACAGGGTCTCGCTTTGTAGTTCAGGCTGGCTCTGAGCTCACTGTGTAGCCCAGGGAAGCCTTGAACTCAGCATCCTCCTGCCTCTGCCTCCTGAGTTCTGGGACTACAGGTGTGAACCACCACACCTGGCACTGTGGTAGGTGGTACTGATTGCTGGTGGGCGTGAGTCACCACACCCAGTATTGTTGTTGTATGTTGTTACCAGGGATTGGGGATGGAACTCAGGATTTTGTGCTTGCGAGGCAGGCACTGGAACCACTGAGCTAAAACTCCGGCCCCTGCTTTCTGTTTTTTGCACTGCCTTTTTCTCCTCTCATCCTGCCATGATGTTCAAGAGGTCACTCAGTGTGTGTTTGATTATACACTCAGGACACAACTGAATAAAGCAAACCAGGAATCTAGTGCTGCCAAGGATCTTAACACGTAGCCTTCCAAAGATCATTCTGACCCTTTCAAAGATCATTCTGCTAACACACACACACACACACACACTCTGCAAGAGCAGTTCTTTCCTGAGTGATACAGGACTGAGTAACGCAGCCTTTCCACACCAAATCCCTTCATGGATGGAGCCACAAGTTTCTCTGTATATCCTTCATCTGACATCGAAATCTACCCACTGGATGAATGTGAAACACTTTTAAATCCATAAGACAACCCATTTCCTATTCAGAGAGAGACCTTTACCTTTGTACGAAACATATCTGAATTCTTTTCACATCCTCTTTCCATGCCCCTCCTCCCTGAACCTCCCTTGGAGACAGACCCTGAGTCTACTTTTCCCCTCTAGAAACCCCAACTCACTGTGTCACCAGGGTGGTGACCCTGCAGCTCCTGTGCCACAGTGGGCTGTCTGTCCTCACCGGAAGCTCTAAAAGGTTGGCTAACACTGCTGCATGATGTGACTTGAATGTCTTTATCGACAAGCTCCTCTTACTGGGTTGGATTCCTCCCTTGGAATGAATTATAGTTATCATCGCATTCATTAATTGAGAATATCCAACGTCTGAGACACTGTGACAGTTGGCTGTCATATGTTGCCTCTTTTAATTCTCCTCACCCGGTAAGGTGGGTGGTATTACCACAGATCGGCAAGCCGAGGCTCGGAAAGGATAAATACTTCTCCCAGCAGAGCTGGGTTTGGAGTCCGGAGATGTCTGACTTCTGGGCCTGTGCTTCCAGCTACTCTGGTGTTCTGCTTCCGCAAGCTGCATGGGTCAGCCTGCTCCCCTCCGGTTTGTCTGTTGTCTGTACTGGATTCTTCTTGCTTGTCTCCCCAGGTACCATTTCCTCTCCCATTTATGTAGCTAAACAAGTCCACTTGATCCCAATGTTGATGAGGTCTTCGCCCTTCTGAACATTCTTGCTCCTTCTGATATTAAGCCATTTCCTTTGTGTCCTTTAGCCTTTCGAAAAAAGGTGACTTCAGGAGTACGTGGTGACCTGTCTGCCATGTCAGTATCACCTATAGACACATCGCCTTGCCACAAGATGTGACAGACAGACACATGTCTACATATAATCACGCATTCGTGTCCGTGCAGTGTGTACCTGCAACGGGTGGGCTGATGTTTCAGTTACCATGGCAACATGAAAAATAAACTGCATTCTCAGAACACTCTCCTAAGACTCACTTGAAAATTCTATTAGCTTTCTTCCCCCAAGTCAAATCTTTCCTTGAGAACCATCTTTCCTTTTTTTTTTGAGACAGGGTCTCGCTTTGTAGTTCAGGCTGTCCCTGAGCTCACTACGTAGCCCAGGCAAGCCTCGAACTCAGCAATCCTCCTGCCTCTGCCTCCCGAGTGCTGGGAATACAGGCGTGAGCCACCACGCCCGGCACTGTGGTATGCAGTATTGATGGCTGGTGGGCATAAGTCACCACACTCAGTATTGTATGTGGTTACAGGGATCAAACTCAGGACCTTGCGCTTGTGAGGCAGGCGCCGGAACCACTGAGCTAACCCTCTGGCCCTTAAATTTTTATTTTTGACTTACTTTTTGTCTACAGGTTTTCCCCTCCACAGCTATTCTCAGATGCCTACTCAGAAAATTAACATTTTCTGCCTCACTGATTTACTTAGCAGGGGCGGCTGGCTCAGTGCTTGTGGGGTGTGGACCTCAGTTTGGGGAAGTTTGGAGTTTACGGAGCTTAGCCCTGAGTTCCTACCTTGCAGATCCTGGGAGAGCTTTTCTTTCTTCCTTTCCTGGGGTTGGACTCAGGACCTTACATTTGCTGGGCGGGTTCCATGCCTTTGAGCCCTGGCCTGAGCTTTTCTTTTTCTTGCTGTTTTAATAGTGATTGTCTTCAACCTGTATTTACTTTTTCAGGTGGCATATATGCACCCAATTTAATGAGAAATTTGAGATGAAGTATGGAATATAAAAGAGAGATTGAGAGAGAGAAAGAGAGAGAGATTTTCTAATTTATTAAATAAAGATGGGTGAGGCAGTACACACCGGTAATCATAGCACTCTGCAGGCTGAAGTAGGAAGACTGTAAGTTTGAATATTCCTATTGTAAGCTGACTTGAGGATCATGGGCCATTTTAATCCATTCTTTTTTTTTTTTTTTTTTGAGACAGGGTCTCACTTTGTAGTTCAGGCTGGCTCTGAGCTCACTATGTAGCCCAGGAAAGCCTCGAACTCAGCAATCCTCCTGTTTCTGCCTCCCAAGTGCTGGGATGACAGGCGTGAGCCACCACGCCCGGCACTGTGGTATGCGGTGTTGATGGCTGGTGGGCGTGAGTCTCCACGCCCAGCATTGTATGTGGTTTCCGGGGATCAAACTCAGGACTGTGCGCTTGCAAGGCAGGCGCCGGAACCACTGAACTAACCCTCCGGCGCTGGTGACCCATTATTAATGGTCAGAGGACACAAGCCACGTGTCCCTTGCAATACTGTGCCTGCCTGGATGGTTATAACTCTGAACAACAACAAAACAGAAACAAAGCAGACAGCTGGGTGATGGCTGTGTTTACAGAACAAGTCACAAGAACTGTTCTCTGCTGGTCAATCACTGGTTGTTATGCAATTTTTGTATGAATCTGATTTGGGACTATTTTAATCTGGTAGCAAGGTTGCCTGGGCACATCTAATGTTCTCCTTCTTTAAACTTCCTCACTATTGATGGGATGTGGCTCAGTGGCACTGCACCTGCAAGGTCCTGAGCTCGATTCCTGGTACCAAACAAACAAACAACCAGATGGAAGAAAAATGTCCTCATTATCTATTCACAAAGGACCCAGGAGGTTGTGTGACTGGTTTGGCTTAGGCAGGTTACAGACCACATCTCCTATTCACTGCTTTGGCACAAACTCCAGCCATCTTCTTGCCTATCCACTAGCAGGGAATTTGGTCCCAGGAGCCAGCATCCCCTCCGCCCCCGCCCCTGCCCCATGCACAAAAGAGACTTTCTGTGGTTTGTTTCAAGTCCTGCTCTGCCAGGAGAAGTCATTCTTGGCTCTGAACCCCGGCGGAGCTTGCACATCACGCCACAGTCTGTTGGAGGCATAAATCTAAAAGAACAGTCTGTTTGCCAAGGAAATGTGTCTGTGCAAAGACATATAGCTCAACACAACTGTGTGCCGAGAGGAAAGCGGAGCGTCTGCCAACCCACGACGGCCCTTCCAGCAGCAGCCGCGGTGTGACTCCAACCACAGCTCGATGGCTTCTTTCTGGAAAAGGAGAGCTCAGGCTTACAGCAGCTACCTGATCTAAGAGCTAATTGCTAATGCAGCGGAAGAGGAGAAACACTGGTGTGCTGGGCCTCAGGGAGTTGAAGGCCATGGTGTGAAATTTTAATGATTTTTACGTTTTCAAACAGTTTCTATCCAAGACCTTTAACCAAGGAAATCTGTCAGCGTTAACATTGGAAAAATGAATGCTTATTGGTAGTACCAATTATTGAACTGAAACTCACAGCAAAAATGTTTTGTATAGCTATTGTATTCAAAGGACTATAGAAAAATTAGAAGTATTTTTTTCTTTTTTTTTTGAGACAGGGTCTCGCTTTGTAGTTCAGGCTGGCCCTGAGCTCACTATGGAGCCCAGGCAAGCCACCGCGAACTCAGCAATCCTCCTGTCTCTGCCTCCTGGGATGACAGGCATGAGCCACCATGCCTGGCACTGTGGTATGTGGCATTGATTGCTGGTGGGCGTGAGTCTCCACGCCCAGCATTATATGTGGTTACCAGGGATTGAACTCAGGACCTTGCGCTTTCGAGGCAGGTGCCGGAACCACTGAGCTAACCCTCCAGCCCTTTTTTTTTTTTCTTTTTTGATACAGGCTTTCACTACATAGTAGTGGCTGGCCCTGAAATCATTATGTAGCCCAAGATGGCCTCAAACTCATGTTCCTCCTGCCTCAGCTTCTCGAGTGAGTACGTACCCCCACACCTTGCTAAGTTTGAAGTATTGCATTGAGTCTTACTTTTTTTATTTGGCCCCTTGCTGAGTTTAGAAAGCAAACATTGGGATTTTGTAGAGGTTCCTTGTAAGTCTTGGTGCTGTGATCAGCTACTGTGTCCAAGGGACTTTAAAAAGCTCTGTCATGGGGCAGGGACATAGCTAGTACTGGAGAGCTCAGCTAGTGTGCTGGAGGCCCTGGGTTCGAGCACACCCTCGCCAGTACAGTGTGCACGGCTCACATTTTCTCCATGTACACGTCTGTTGATGGAAATTTAGGCGAATCCCCTCAGTTGGCTGTTTTGAAGAATGCTACCAGGAGCACAGCAGCGCAGACGTCTCAGTAGCTTATGGCTTTCAAACAGTTCAGGCAAAGAGTAAGAAGTGGAGATGCTGGATTCATGGTCATTTTGTTCTCAGTTCTTCAAGGACCTTCCACACAGTTTTCCTCAATAGCTGTACTAATTTACAACCATCCCCACCAATCTAGTAGTTTTTTTTTTTTTTTTTTTTTTTTGCTTTTTGGAGACAGGGTCTCACTTTGTAGTTCAGGCTGGCCCTGAGCTCACTATGGTGCCCAGGCAAGCCGCCGCAAACTCAGCAATCCTCCTGTCTCTGCCTCCCGAGTGCTGGGATTACAGGCGTGAGCCACCACGCCCAGCATTATATGTGATAACTGGGGATCAAACTCAGGTCCTTGCGCTTGCGAGGCAGGCGCCGGAACCACTGAGCTAACCCTCCGGCCCACAATCTAGTAGTTTTTAAATAGAAAGCTCTAATAACATTCTTTCTCTCTCTCTTTTTTTTTTGAGACAGGGTCTCATTTTGTAGTTCAGGCTGGCCCTGAGCTCACTATGTAGCCCAGGCCAACCTCGAACTCAGCAACCTTCCTGCCTCTGCCTCCCGAGTGCTGGGATGACAGGTGTGAGCCACCATGCCCAGCACTGTGGTATGTGGTACTGATTGCTGGTGGGCGTGAGTCTCCACGCCCAGCATTGTATGTGGTTACTGGGGATCGAACTCAGGACCTTGTGCTTGTGAGGCAGGCGCCAGAACCACTGAGCTAAATCTCTGGCCCAGCTTTGCTTATTATTGACTTATACGTTGATGGAAAGGACTCCTTGAATGGACTTAACCAATGGGTACCTCTAGTCTATCCCTGTGATGATCCTGGAGTCCATAACATTTGAAGGATTCGGCTTTGTTTTGTTTTGTTTTGTGCAACTGCATCATGTGTTCAAATACATTTGATAAATTCTATTTTAAACAATGGGACCAGTTTCTCTCCTGTGAAATATCTCAGAATCTAGAATAGACAGAGGCTGTTGGAGAGGAGCAGACAACATGCTCACTGTGTTTTTCAAATTCCTTTAGCCTTGAACACTCCCCCTCCACCTCCACTCAGAGTGACTCATATGTTCTGTGGCAGTACGACTCAGAGCGTGTTTTCTAAGCTTTTAAAAATTTTTATTTTTCCTGTGACCCATTTTCACGGTACACTAGAAAAATATTAGCCTATGATAGACTGGAAAAAAAATTGAGAGATTACTCTTTGACCAGTCGTCGAAGAACCCCGTTCCACAGCACACTGTGTGCTACCTGACACAGGTATAGGACGCACACTTCTGGCGGCTCTTCTGCTTCCTTTACCCTCAGCTGCTGCTTTCAGAGTGGGACAAGTTCGGGCAGTCCCGCCGCTAGCCTGCGACGTTGGCCCCGTCATCCTTGGCCAGAGACCCGCTCAGAATGTCCAGCTCTTTTCTGCATTGCCGGACTTGGAAGAAACACCACACTGCAAGGTATGAAGCCATTTTAGGACTCTGAGATGCACTCAAAAGGGAGAATGCACTCCCTCCAGAGTGGGTGTCCACCAATGGGAGGGAGGTGGGCGGGACCGGGACACAGCCATCCTCCCCTCCCCCTCCCTCTGGCGCTGGGGAAGACACCCCACCTGCTGACGCTGTGCATCCTCAGGGACCCTCTCTCCTGTTCTCGTCTCCAGCAGCCAGAAAAGTCATTCATTGCATTGAATCTTTCCTCCTGGCGTTTTCTTTTGTCTTCATTTTTCCAGTCTTAGATTTCCACCTCCCAAGTCTCAGCTCTGTTTCTCAATGCACCTAGGCTAAGCACGCGGCAGAGTGTTTACATGGGACTATTTGGGCATCTGTCAGAAACATTCTTCCATATGGAAGGATGATGGAAATGAATCCGTTTTAGGTGCACTAGCAGGATCTTTGAAAACCTCTTGATCTCTACTTATTCCTTTTCTTACTGTGCGATGGTTTTTATCTAAATGGTCCCCAAAGCCTCATGCTCTCACAGGCGGGGCTTTTAGGAGTGGTTGAATCAGAGGTGTGTGATACGCTTACAAATGGGTTCTTTTCTGAGGGAAAAAGTCAGATTCCTTCACAAGTCTGACAGAGCGAACCTTGCACACCTCTGACAGAAACAGACATGTGTATCGCTTTGCACTTCCTTGAGTGCCTTCCAGGTCACCACGCATTTCTTCTTGCTTCTGGATGTCCTGAGACCTGATCTATTGCTATACTACTATACGCTGTTGCACTGAGTGGTCAACACACAGCAGTACACTGACAGTGTCCTACAGACATGTGAGCTACATCCGTGAAACGTTCACACCTATAAATGTCTGGGTCAATTGGGGATTTCCTTCCTGGATCACGGGCGTGTGATACTGCATCATGGGTTTGTGACACGGGTCCAGTCCACTGATTGGTTCAGCACAGCTCTGAGGGGGGTGATGATTTACTGAAGTGGGAAGCCCCGCCCTGAGTGTGGTTAACACCAACCAATAGGCTTACAGCCTGCATGGAAAAAGAAGGAGTCTCTTATTACGGAGGAGACATTTTTACCATAACCTTAGCCATAGAGAGGTTAAATTATTATTTAGTTTGATAAAATAGGAGCATATGTAACACATCGTGGAAAGTTTGCTACCCAATCATCACTGCAACAGATACTAACAAACATAAAAACCTTTTTAATAAGAAACATTTCTGCCCAAGGAGTGGAATAAAGTAAGGTTCTATGGATAGAACATTCATATATGTCATCAAAGTCCAGTTACAAGAGCTGTAACAATAGTTTTTTTTTTCTTTTTTTTTTTTGCTTTTTGAGACAGGGTCTCGCTTTGTAGTTCAGGCTGGCCCTGAGCTCACTGTGGTGCCCAGGCAAGCCGCCGCGAACTCAGCAATCCTCCCGTCTCTGCCTCCCGAGTGCTGGGATGACAGGCGTGAGCCACCACGTCCGGCATTGTGGTATGTGGTATTGACTGGTGGTGGGCGTGAGTCTCCACGCCCAGCATTCTATGTGGTTACCGGGGATCGAACTCAGGACCTTGCGCTTGCGAGGCAGGCGCCGGAACCACTGAGCCAACCCTCCGGGCCTGTAACAATAGTTTTAACACACGAGTATTTTGTTCCCATTTCTTGTGCTTGTGAGGGTGACTATGGAGACTGCAGAAAAACTCCTAACCTCTTGCACATTTCCTCCAAGGCCTTCCTCCCTTCTCTTCCCAGCCGTGACCCCTACAGGCCCTTGTTCTTTTCCTACTTCACCGACTCTCTCCAGGTTCGGCATCACCATGTGCGTGCGTCTGACCCAGTCTCATCCTCCTGGGAAAACGAAATACAGCTACACTGAACCGAAATCTTTAGCAAGGGGGAAAGGGAACCACCAGGCCCCGCATGGGAGCTTTATCTTTTAGTCTCCTACAAAAGGATAAGCTAGGGCTGGGGATTTGGCTTAGTGGTTCTGGTGTCTGCCTTGTAAGTGCAAGGTCCTGAGTTCAGTCCCCGGTAACCACATACCATAGTGCTGGGCATGGTGGCTCATGCTTGTCATCCCAGCACTTGGGAGGCAGAGGCAGGAGGATTGCTGTGAGTTTGAGGCTGGCCTGGGCTCCATAGTGAGCTCAGGGCCAGCTTGAACTACAAAGCGAGACCCTGTCTAAAAAAAAGAATATATTCTTTTCACTGTCTTTTGGGTACTGCAGTTGAACCTAAGGCCTTCCCACTGAGCTGTGTCCTCAGCCCTTGTTATTTCTTGCTTTGAGACAGGGTCTTGTTAAGTCATTAAGTTGCCCAGGCTGGGCTTGGACTTGTGCTCCACCTGCCTCAGCTTCCTAGAATGTTGGGCATACAGACATGCATCACCATGAGCAGTTCTTTGGTCTTTTTAAGGTTTTTAACATGCTTAAAAATCATGTTAGGATTGTTCTATTATTTACATTTCACGAGGACTGATTTCCCTGGCTTGCCCTCTTGGTGTTGATTTTCCTCATGTGCTTTGAAAACTGACCAGTGAAAGCAGGATTTGGATGCCACGTTCACTTTCCGTAAGTAGAAACAGTAGAACCATCTTGGAATGATTTGAATCTGTGGGTATCCCAGAGAGAGTCTCCCCGCTTGCTGCTGCTACCATTCGTCCCTGCACTGTGACTGTGTGGCCACTGCCAGCTTAGACATTAGGTCTCGTGCAGCCGGCTCGGATTTCTGCCACTATTGACGTAGGGACTGTCTTGGCCCAGACACATCCTGGCCCGGGTTCCCTGTGTGCTTCTTGGGCTCCTTTGCCCTCTGGCCTGATCACAGGTGGGTCTTGGTGGTGGGCACAGCTTTTCCAGCCTGGCTCGGATTCCCCTTCTTACCTCGCAGATCTCGGACAGCCATTTCTGCCTGCTGCTGGACACGGAGCTGGAGACTGGCTTCAGGACTCATTAGGAAAGGAATTAATCTTGCTTCAGATAGTAGCTATGTCTTTCTGGGTTTAAAAATAATTCTTTTTTTTTGAGGCAGGGTCTCGCTTTGTAGTTCAAGCTGCCTCTGAGCTCACTATGTAGCCCAGGCAAGCCTTGAACTCAGCAATCCTCCTGTCTCTGCCTCCCGAGTGCTGGGATGACAGGCGCGAGCCACCACGCCCGGCACTGTGGTATGTGGTATTGATGGCTGGTGGGCATGAGTCTCCACACCCAGCATTGTATATGGTTTCCGGGGACCTTGTGCTTGCGAGGCAGGCGCCGGAACCACTGAGCTAACCCTCCAGCCCTAAAAGTAATTCTTAATTTTTCAGCTTTGAAGACAAAAGGCATGGAAAGGTGAACACATCTTTATCACAGGTAGAACCTCAGTTTTCCAGTTCCTGCTTAAGGGCAATAGTGCCTTCGTTACCAATGCTGGTGAGTGAGGTGTCACTAGACTTCTAGTGAGAGGTGATGAGCTTCTTGGCTGTAGTCACTTTCCTCCTTGTTGGGATGAAATATTGACACCTGCAGCTTAAAAGAGAGGCTTATTTTTGGCTCAGGTTTTAGAAGTTTCAGTTCTTGCATGGTGGGCTGGCTCCATGCCTGCTGGAGCAATGACAGCCAGGATCAGAGAGTGAGGGGTGGGGCTGGGGAGGAAAAGGAATACTTCCGGGTCATGACCCCAGGGACTGCCTCTTCCACCCAGACAAATCAGGTGTCTCGTCCTATAATCCAGTCACCTCCAGCAGCCCTAGTTATGAATTTCTGAGGCTCTTGAGAGACATTTAATGTAAAACAAACTTCTTGTACTCAGACTTAGACTCAGGGAAGGACGTGGCTTATCAGGCACATGCTGGAATTTACTCATAGAAACATAGAGACGATGCAGGAACACCCCTGTGGCATTCCTGATGGAAGCTCTTCTGCCTATTAGGATACTCATAGTGATAGAGAACATTTTACCTTATAAGATAACTCATAAACAGGGCAGAAAGTTAGATCAAAACACAAAGAACAGTTAGGAAATTTCCAATCACAGGTCCACAAACAATCCCATTTCCATGTAATGTCAGGTGTGTGCACCCTTGAGCTTTGTCTGTTTCACGAGAGAAAAACACCCCCAGCTTCTCTGGAAGCACCGAATAGTGATTCAGAGCAGAGTATCTGCAATTAGGCTTCAGGACGATGGTTTATTTAGCTCAGTGGATGGCAGTCTTTTTGTTTAAGGGACCAGGTAACAAAACCTGGAGGCTTTCAGGGTCTGGCAATCTGTTACAGCTACAGTAGTTTCTTTTGATCTATGCTTCTGTTTTCCAAATTTGTTGTCCATTATAACCAAAATCGTTAACATTTGTCTGGATTCTTTCAAGAGAAACTCCATGTTCTCATAACTTTTACTATAGTATAATGTTACATTGTTATATTTTATTATTAGTTAATAATATTTTACTGTGTCTAATTCATAAGTGTGCACAAAAAGGAAAAAGCATAGATTATATAGGATGTAATACTACCCTTAATTTAGGGCTTCCTTGGATATCTCGGAATATATCTCCTCCACTCGCAGCATGAGAAGAGGCATGGACAATGTGTGAATATTTAGCTGTGTTGCAATAAAACTTTATTTATAAAAACAGGGCAGAACCAGGCATTATGGCACAGGCTTATCATCGTAGCACCTTGGATGAGTGAGGCAGGAGGATTTCGGGTTGGCGGACAGCCTAGTAACTTAATGATGTAGCAAGAGCCTGTCTCAAAATAAAAAATAAAAAACAATACTGGGGATGTAGCAGGTTGCGAGGGGCCTTTGTTCAGTCCCTAGCACAAAACACACACACACACACACACATACACACACACACATCCTCACATAATCCCAAGTTCTCATCAGTTTGATCAGTGTGGTGCAGGGAACCAACACAGTCCAATAGACTTCTTGCCTCTCCTAAGGAAGATAGCAACGTGCAGAGGGTTAATGTACCAACGGAGCTGAGACTCCCAGCTCTGCCTGGGACTGTCCATGTGCCCTTGCATTCTTTTTTTTTTTTTTTTTGAGACGGGGTCTCACTTTGTAGTTCAGGCTGGCCCTGAGCTCACTATGTAGCCCAGGCAAACCTCGAACTCAGCAATCCTCCTGTCTCTGCCTCCCGAGTGCTGGGATGACAGGCCTGAGCCACTACGCCTGGCACTGTGGTATGTGGTATTGATTGCTGGTGGGTGTGAGTTTCCACGCCCAGCATTGTATGTGGTTACCAGGGATCGAACTCAGGACTGTGCGCTTGCGAGGCAGGCGCCGGAACCACTGAGCTAATCCTCCAGCCCTGGCCTTGCATTCTTTAACAACAAGATCCGCAGACTTGCTTTTAAGGTTAAGATTAAAGTGCATAAAGTGTGCTTAGCACAGGGCTGGGCACCTAGAACACTGTGATAAATATTAGTTGCCTTAAACGACAATGTGCTATTCAGATCTATTGCAACCAAGCTTTTCGGGATCAAAGAAAAAGGAAAATTCCACTCATTTTAAAATTAGGTTATGGCAGTCAGCTTGTGCCCTGTTCCCCCGGCTGCTCTCTCTGCCCTCTGTGCGTCCACCTGTTACCCAATTAACACCCTGTTACGCCGAACACCTGCACGGAAGCCATCAGCTGGCTCCTTTCCAGCGCCCCCCTTGCTTCCTCGCCAGCACAGAGGCCCCAGTCTGACGCCAGCCCTCGCAGGTGTACATCCGCGGGAAGCCTTTCCAGTTTGCTGAGCTTTCCCTGGGGTCAGAACTTACTGTGGTGATTAATGCAAATATCTCTGCGGAAGCAACTCTCCCAGGTCCTGATCCAAAGAGATGATCCCTACATTTCTTAGACTTTGAAAATATAACTATAAGACAGTGTGCACACACATGCATGTGTGTGTACGTGTATGCGTGTCCTCAGACTTACTTTTAAGATTAAGATTAAAGTGTGTTGAGGGTGGGGAAGACACGGGAAGGAAGAAAAATACGGGAGCCCAGAGAGAAACAGCAATGAGGGTGGAAGTAGGAAGCCAACTTCCTTATCGCTTCTCGGCCTTTTGGCTAAGATCAAGTGTAGGAAGCCAACTTCCTGCCGATTCAGACAGTGAGGGGGAAATTTAAGGTATCGGCCTTTGAAACCTCACCTCGTAGCTTCTCCTGTGTAAATTCAGGGAAGCGAGAAAGCCTGGGAATCTCACTGTTCTGCCCATAACATAGGTCAGCGAGTCACTTCCTTAGAGGTTCCCTGCAGCTCCTCTAGGGCCTGGGCCTTCAGTTTGTCCCAACTGTTTTGCTGACGCTCGGCGCCCAGGATCCCAGTGTACCTTAAAACCCTGAACCTGTCGAACTCACCGAACCATTGCCCAGACCACTTCAGGGCTGCAGGGTGGTTTGGAGGAACACTTCTTTTTTTTTTTTTTGAGACAGGGTCTCTCTTTTGAGACAGGTAGTTCAGGCTGGCCCTGAGCTCACTATGTAGCCCAGGCAAGCCTTGAACTCAGCAATCCTCCTGCCTCTGCCTCCCGAGTGCAGGAATGGCAGGTGTGAGCCACCACGCCCGGCACTGTGGTAAGTGGCATTGATTGCTGGTGGGTGTGAGTCACCACGCCCAGCATTGTATGTGGTTACCGGGATCGAACTCAGGACCTTGCGCTTGTGATGCTGGTGCTGGAACCAGTGAGCTAAATCTCCGGCCCCTGGAGGAACACTTCTTAAACCACAGTGTGCATATGAACCACCAGACCCCACCTAAAATGCAGATTCAGGGTGGAGCAGAGATTGCACTTCAGCAAGCTCTCCTGATCTATGCTGTGGGACCACACCGGAGAAGCAAAATGTAAACCAGTTCCATTTTTTTTTTTTTTTTTTTTTTGCTTTTTGGAGACAGGGTCTTGCTTTGTAGTTCAGGCTGGCCCTGAGCTCACTATGGTGCCCAGGCAAGCCGCCGCGAACTCAGCAATCCTCCCGTCTCTGCCTCCGGAGTGCTGGGATGACAGGCGTGAGCCACCACGCCCAGCATTATATGTGGTAACCGGGGATCGAACTCAGGTCCTTACGCTTGCGAGGCAGGCGCCGGAACCACTGAGCTAACCCTCCGGCCCACCAGTTCCATTTTGAATCAGTGAAAGACTACTGCTTCCAACGCGGTACCCAGGCTGTAATATCAATAGCCACATTTGCTTGCACAAGAGAATTAGAGTCTCCAATGCATCAATATCTTTGGGTACAGGGCTTATTTACATTGAGTCCCAGGTCTGACTCAGCCTTTCAGTGTAGTTAGAATCACTGACCATGGCCCTGGGCTTCTCTTGGCCAAGACAACCCTATTCATACTTGGCAATTTAGTCCGAGACCCCAAACCAAGAGGTAGGTTGATTTCCTCAGGGCATAAACTTTTACTGTTCTGAACTAGAATCAAATAAGTTAAGTTAGAAGACCAGACGGAAGTCATCAGAGGCTGATAATTTTTAGCAAAATATCTAACCTGCCTGGGCTTCAAATTTATCATTTCTAAAGCATTATAGCATAGGTGAGGTCCAGAATATATGATAGGTATTGTGAAATAGGAAGAAAATGTTTAAAGGGAAAAGGGAGTAGGGTGGACAGGAGAAAGGAAAGGAGAAAACAAAAATTTGATGGTAAAATTAAAAAGTGGAAACAAAGTTTCTGTATTTAGGGGGGTGGGGGTTGTAGGGAGAGCAGGGAAATGGGAAAAATGAGAATAAAGATATGTCATGTATAGGTTCAAATTCTCAATGTTGAGTGTGATTGTGACGTGTATCTAAAATGTATCAAACTCTATAAAGGAAAAAAATAAAATATTATAATATATTGTTCCACATACCTTGAAGGGTAGATGAATACAGAAAAGACCCTCAAATATATAAAGTGGAAGCAATAGACATGAAAGTGCTTCTACAATGTCACATTATTTTGAGATGAAACACTGGAACTTTCATCCATATGTGCACATTGCCTTATGCAAGTCAAAGATGAGGATGAGAGTCTGAGGTTTAAAAGATTTATGTTGCCAGATTGCTTTCTTGTCTCTCAGGGATAAAAGTCTGAGGAGGAAGACATTTTTATCATTATGAAGAGCCTGGATGGTTGAAATCTGCAGTCTTGGAAGATCTGAACTTTCGGTCTCTCCATGATTGCGCCACCTTTCGGTTCACATGTAGGTTTCTCTGTCGTCAAACGAAACATAACTATTCCCATCCCCTTTGAGTCTGTTGCAAGAAGCTTCTTCAGTTCAAGTTATGGAACTCCAGGGAGCTGCGAATTTTTGACCAGTCTTGGCTGCACTGTGGGGTGTGTGGCTGTTCTGTGAACCAGACCATAAAACCGAGAACTGGATGGGTCCTGTGAGACCTTCTAGTCCCAAGCTCCCAATCTCTAGGTGAGGAGCTTGCATGGGTGACTGCTTGGCAGTGGAGGGCCAGGGCTGGGGTTCCCAGCTCCAGTCCTCGGCATTAGTCTCCCTGCACACCAGGTCACCACTGTTCGGGACACAGGGAACCCCAGAGGAAGAGTTTTTCCCTCTAGGTGTGAAAGTATGAATTTGGATGCTTTTGTGCCAGTTCTTGGGGAACCACTGAGATACCAGACATCACTGTCCATCGAGAAACCCATGACACTCTCACCCTCACTGAATCAGGCCAGACACTCCAGGGTGGTGGAGAATGTGAATGAGACCTTGAGACCAGAAGAGTAAGTGAAGGGAATCAGATACAGAAAGTGAAAAACTGGGTGGCATCTTTTACATCAGAAACCCAAAATATAAATAAGTTAGAGTAGGATAAAGAGAGATGGTAGGCCAGACGTGGTGGTAGAAGACCATAGTGAGTTGAAGGCCAGCCTGGGCCACCTAGTAAGTTCAAGGCTGGCTTGAACTACATGGCAAGACTCTGTCTCAAAGAACAAAATAAAACAAAAAAGAAAGATGGTAGCCGGGCGTGGTGGCTCACACCTGTAATCCCAGCACTCGGGAGGCAGAGGCAGGAGGATTGCTGAGTTCGAGGCTTGCCTGGGCT
>PVIC010041970.1:0-15992 GCA_004025085.1 Thryonomys swinderianus | reverse complement strand
CTCTGATTATATTTTTCTGGTTTCTGTCCTTTTACCATGTCCCCATGATGTGGGAGGAGTCTTGGGAGCACACAAGTGTAATTCCAGGGATGTGATGCCTGCTATCTTAACCTTTCTGATGGGTGATATACCTTACATGATGAAACTGATGTAACTTGACTAAGTGTTCACCATTAATAATTAGTTGACTCCTGTCAGGTTTCCCGAAGAATTCTAGACATAGTATTCTTGGCATAGACAATCTCTGATAATCTCCATGTAGCTTAGGTTATTCTCTTGGTCCAAGATTTGCTTAGCATATAGTTTGCCAAAGAAGACTAACAAGACAGAAAAGGAGAAAATCCGGGTTGGAAGAAACCATTGGACACACTGAGAAAGGTGAGGAAAGATCTGATGGATAAAGACAGTTGCCCCCTTACAGGTGGGAGGTTTCTTTCTTTCTTTTTTTTTTTTTTTGCTTTTTGAGACAGGGTCTCGCTTTGTAGTTCAGGCTGGCCCTGAGCTCACTATGGTGCCCAGGCAAGCCACCGCGAACTCAGCAATCCTCCTGTCTCTGCCTCCCGAGTGTTGGGATGACAGGCTTGAGCCACCAGGTCCGGCATTGTGGTATGCGGTGTTGATTGTTAGTGGGCGTGTCTCCACACCCAGTATTAGATGTGGTTACCGGGGATCAAACTCAGGTCCTTGTGCTTGCGAGGCAGGCGCTGGAACCACTGAGCCAACCCTCCAGCCCACTCCTTTGGTTTCTTTTTTATTTATTTATAACACCAATTGAAAGATAAAACAAAATTCCAATTTTGCTTTAGGATTGTTTCTCTTAATATTCCAGTCTGTTTTCTTGATTTTATTCTTCATGCTGAGTTCTGATATATGAGGCAGACCAAGCAGAACATCAAGAAATCACAAATGTTTTAGAAAACAGCTTTTTTACTTCTGAAATGACTTATTAGTCTCTCAATATCAAAAATAACTTTTGTTTTTATGTTGCTTATTTATTATTTTCCTTCTTGAAATTTACATTCACCTGGGAAGGCTGGAGTCATACCTGGAAGAACAACTGCACTCATCACATGCATCTGTCAGAGTTACCTTAAGGTTTAGGGCAGTCTGTAAAGATTTGCCTGTGGGACCTCTAATTCTTTATCTATCCTGTTTTATGTAGGGCATATTCATTGCTTTTCTGTTCTCTTTTCCCATTGTTCTTTGTCCTAAATTATTTACATAAAAACAACATGTTTTATTGCCTTAAATTTTATTAATAATAAATTTTATTCATTTTAGAAATTTAATTAATAATAAATTTTATTCATTTTAGAACACCAATCTTGGAAATTACTAATGAAGTCCATCATTTTGTTTTAAAAGTGATTCAACTATTGCTTGGATTGTTTAAGCAACTTTCCTAAAATTGTGTTTTAATTTCAAAACTTTTCCAAGTTTCTGATCTTATATATTACAGCTTTTGCTTTTATGCAAATGTCTTTATAAGGGTTAGAAATTTAGCTCAGTGGTTCTGGCACCTGCCTAGCAAGCACAAAGTCCCTGGTTCATCTCAGTAACCACATATGTCAGTCCAGGACATGGTGACACATCCCCACCAGCAATCAGTTCCACATACCACAGAGCTGGGCGTGGTGGCTCACACCTGTCATCCCAGCACTTGGGAGGCAGAGACAGGAGGATTTCTGAGTTCAATCCTTGCCGGTGCTACATAGTGAGCTCAGGGCCAGTCTTAACTACAAAGTGAGATCCTGTCTCAACAAAACAAAACAAAACAAAACAAAGCAAAGCAAAGCAAAGCGAAGCAAATGTTTTTATAAGATATCCACTAATCTTAAATACCTAAATTTATGTTCATATTTCCCTTCATATTTTCATTTGTTTATTTATTCTTTGTGGCATAGTTACCACAAAATAATTCCCAAAGACAGCATCAAATTTGGGAGCTAAAAAGTCCATCATTAATAATTATAACCTATGTTATTGGGTTCCAGTCATGCGAAGGCTTATGTGCCAGGCAGTCTTGTAAGGAAAAAATGCTCTGTATAATGCTAGACTTGTTACAGGCGTCCCTGGGTACATACCCTTCGTCCTCTATATTGGCCCCACCTCTCTTTACACCTCAGGCTGCCTGCTAACTTCTCAGTAATCACACCCACCTTCCTCAATTATCTAACCTATACTCCTCTACTTGTTACACATTTTTACCTTCATTCTTTATAGCTTTTATTACAAAGTACAACTGTCTCATTCATTAGCTAGTTGTTTTATTATCTGTCCCTGGAATTACTGGGAATGGTGGACCTATTCTGTTTTGTTCAGTGGTGTTTCCTGGTACCTGACCACAGAATAGATGTCCACATTCATTAAATACGGGAAAGAAGAGGAGGTAGGAGGAAAAGGAAGGAAGGTAGAGAAACAGAGGGAAGGAAAGATCGTTTGAGTCTTTTTTTTTTTTTTTGAGACAGGTTTTCAACATGAGATTCAGTGATCCTCCTCACCATGATCGTCCTGCCTGAGCCTTCAGAGTGCTGGGGTTACAGACTTGTGGCACCACACTCACAATCAGTTGTGTCTTATATCTATTTATTTCTCACAAGGCAAGACTTCTGCATATGGAGAAACATTTTAATACCTGGAATATTCTTTAAATGAAGTGATTTATGAAAATGTCCACCCTATCCTTCTCTTTTAGCTGAATACAGCCCTCCAAAGCCTATTTTATTGTAATTGTGCATAACTCTATAGCACTAGTTTAAGAGCCCACATTATCTGATTTTTAGAGTTATTTGAACACTATTCATAAATTTCAGCTTCCACAGGAACCACGGTTGTCAGGAACACAAATGTGCTTTGTATCCTTCCTCCCCAGCCTCAGGCACCCCTTTTCTATGGCGTCTGGGACTCCCCACACACAAGGTTCACTGAGTTGTGATCTCAGTTTGCAAGAGTAAGTCTCTCTCCCTCACCTTTATTGCAACATAAAAAAGTTATTTTAATCCAGAAGTTTCAATTTTGAGAGTAACAAGAAGCTGTTTTTTGAGAAAATCAATCCTATACTGTGAAATTTACTGTTTCAATTAGTGTGTTAACACTCTTCAGATATTTGCAAGGACAAAGATACAAGTACTCAGTTTTTCATGACGCATATGCTTAGGGTATTTGGTAACATTTCACAGCTGTTACTGAGTACCAGAAGGGATCAAAAATACCATGAATATTTAAATAAAAATATTACAATAGGGCCAGAGATTTAGCTCAGTGGTTCCAGCGCCTGCCTCGCAAGTGCAACGGTCCTGAGTTCGATCCTGATAATCACAAACAATGCTGGGCATGGTGACTCATACCCACCAGCAATCAACACCATATACCACAATGTCAGGCATGGTGGCTCACGCCTGTCATCCCAGCACTTGGGAGGCAGAGACAGGAGGATTGCTGAGTTCAAGGTTTGCCTGGGCTACATGGTGAGCTCAGGGCCAGCCTGAACTACAAAGCGAGACCCTGTCTCAAAAAAAAAAAAAAATTACAATCAAAGACACATTGCCATTAATCTCCACTCACTACCTCCTTCAATACAAATAGAATTCTCTAATTGTTCTTGCTACTTTTTAAAGCAATTCTAGATGTCCTCCTAACAAGATGAAAAAAAAATGGTGCTGTTGAGTAATATCCAACAAAAGGTAGGCTCATCAGAACAGCACTGTGTATCCTTCTCTACCTTATTCACAGAACCAGGTACTATGTGTCTAGTGGCTCTTCCTTAAAGTCAAAATGACCACAAGAGTACAAGAAAGATACAAAAGAGCACTTCCAGAGCTACTTCACAAAGTGCCAAGTGTGATAAGAAAAATGTGTCCAAGGAAGGGGGGAGTATTTGGAGGAGGATCAATCCAACTGTATCTTTTACTATAATATATTTTTCCCTTTAAGCATTTGTGCTATCTTTAGGTTATATGTCATAATGTGCTGGGCTCTTAAGTTTAGGAATTTGTACAGAGTCTCTTCCATACCATCAGAAATCATATTAGGCATAATTTATGTATGATGTACTCAGAAAAATAGCAAATGATTGCATATCCAAATATATTTACATTTTATTTTTCTAAATTAAGATGTATTCATTAATGGAAAAATGAAATACCTGTGTATTTCCCAATGAAAATACTTGTTTATTGACAGTCCCTATTTGAAAGTAGATCCTATCAGATAATCACACAATAAAGGTAATAAGTATTTCTTTAAAGTTGGCATATAACGTGAGTCCTCTCTGTAGTTCCTTTTTCAGTTTTTATTTTCATACTGAAAGATGTTTTTATGGAAGTTGGCTTAGAATTAGAACATTTAAGGTTATGGGATGGAATTAAAACAGCTAAGTAGCAGTGGAAGAGGAACAAAATAGGGCCCTGGAAAAAGCAAACAACTCGAGGTGAGGCAGAGAGTTTGATCCAATCAGAAGAATGACCACCTAGGTGGGGGACACAGGGAAGGAATGAGTGCCCTGGTGTCCAGAAGAAAAATGATGTGCATTCTTATTGTACCTGCTCCTAAGAAGCAAATATCACACAGTGATGGAGGCCCTGAAGAAGCATTCACTTGTCCTGCATTACAACTTTTCCTTTTTTTTATTTTTGTGCTGAAGGCACTTTGCCTCTTATCCTTTTTTACTTCCCATGTAACATGCATCACCATTTTTCTGATGCTTTGCCCAGAAAACACATTATTAAATTGTAGCACTCTTCTCTGATAAATCTGAATTTTGCCCAGAGTCCTTTTCGGTACAGTTCTCACAACCATCCAAATTTATCTGTAAAAGGTGGTGTATTGGATAACAACTCTTTATAGTCCTAGCTGGAAATGCTATTTTAATCATTTGCAATTTAAGCACTCTATCGTTGAAATAAAGTAGTGCACAATGCTTTAGTACTTAAAAATCAACTGAACTTGGAATTTGTTTTAAGTCTTAATATCGACTAGTGGTGTGCTCTTGAAAAGTTTCTCTGCTTGCAAATGTTTTGTTCCCCTTCAATTTGTAAATTCACCCTGTAAGTAAAGCACATCTCGTATCAGCTGCTCTGTCATCAAAGTGTCAGAATCAGGCCTCACCTTTCATTTCTTCCCTTTTCTTTTGATGAGATAACAGTGAACCTCAATGTGTATAAAATTGATTAGCCAAAAAGATCAAGAGCAGTGTGTGAATTTATAACTGGAATAATCTGCTTTGTGTTGTTGGGATTGGGGACAAAAGCAGAGTTTTCCAGCCAATGAAAATGTGTTTGACATAAAAGGAAAAGATGTGAAACTAACATGATAAAGTGCTTATAGATTTGGAGAACTGAAAGACCAAAGTATTCAGAGAATAGTGAACAAAAGAGATTTCCCTACCAAAACCTGTGAAATGAAATAAGAGACATAATCACACATTATTTGCATTTTATACAGTTGTTGCGACTATGCTCTGGAGAAGAGATTGATGGGAATAGTAGATGTCGGGAATGTTGCTGTGACCTATTAAAATGGTTAGAAAAAGTTGCTATTTGTTGGGGAATGAAATAGAGTTGGGTCGATACTGAAAATTGTCACATTCTTTAACACAGATTTGTTTCTTCTCTCAGCGGTATATTAGACTGTTTTCCATTGCTAGGACAAAATACCTGAACTGAAGTAATTTGTAAACAAAATAGGTTTATTCAATTCTGTGTTCTGAAGGTCTAAGAGATGTCACTGGCTTTTGTTCTACTCTTGTAAGTGTGCCTTAGCTATGTTACACCATGACCTTATCGTGGCAGGTGTAAGGTAAAAAGCCAGAGAAGGACTTGGTTTTATAGGACTAAACAACTTTCATTCTTTTATAGGAATAAACAACTCAGTGAATGAGATCCACTCAATCCTCCTGCCTGTGGTGCTTCCAGGGACCTAATCACTTTGCTTTAAGCTTCATTCTTTAAAAATTCCATTACAGCAAGGGCCACACTTTCAACACATTTTACCTTGCTGAATAAACCACATCCAAATTATGTAATACAGATTTTCTTATTTCTATTAAGAGATTTGCCACATTTAAAAGATACTACATTTTAGTAACTACTGTTTTATAAGTTAATTATCTATAATGTTTTAGAGACCAGAATTTTGTCTCACCTTTTCAAATTCTAATAATTTCATTAAAAAAATAACCTTCCCGTTATAAGACTGGTTTATACCATGGGCTTGGTCATGACCCTCTTATATTTGTCCATGTACATTAAAATAAAATAATAAAGTACGTAAAAGTATAAAATACAGATATGAGGTTGGGGCAGTGTGAAGTTTGAACAATGGAGGACTAGAGTTTTAGCCTCAGCTTTTATTTTAGTTGTTCTTGTTGCCTAAGAAAATTTGTCTGTTTGGTGCATTTATCCACTTCACACAGATGTTACAGAATCAAGGGATGAAATGATAGAAATCTTTGGACTGTTAAGATCTATTTGAATTTCTATCGTAAAATATTTAATATTATTTAAATTGTTAAGTGAAGAAAACCAACTGAAATTGTAATTCCATTTCTCCTTTGATTGGTTAGAAGTTGGGCTACTGGTACTGGAACAATAGAATGCATTCTTAGGCCCTCATTCCATTCGCATGGACTCAGTGGTTCAAACCGCACCCTGACAGTGCTAGAATTGCAGGAAAGTATAACTGTAGTAAGAATCAAATTGAGACTGGTAAGTGCATAGAATTACAACTTTCTTTGGATTATTGTTTGTTTCACTTTTTGAATCATCAAAGAAAAATAGATACAAGATAACATCAGAAAGGCAGACTGTATCATATCTTTGTAGAACCACTAGCTTTTAGAATCAATCAGGTCATCAAAAATATAAGAACAATAATGTCACTTAAAATAAAGTACACTTTACAGTTGCAAAGCTCAGGAGAGTGAAATCAGCTGAAAACTACTTTCCCTCTCTTTCACATTGTGAGAAAGTCACCCAGAATAAGCAGATGATGTTCTGTGGGCTGAGGATACATGACTAAGGACTCATGGCAAGAGCACATCACAAGGTTATGTATAATTGGAGCAGTTAGCTCTAGAATCTTTCAGTTCTTTAGAAAACATAAAGCATGGCTCAACCTGCACTGAGTGAAAAAACTGGCAATATTAAAACATTACAGTGTGATGAAAATGAGGTATTCATACTACCACTACGTTTTTGGCCAAGTGACGATTCTAATCATTGGTAATGTACCATAGTCTTATTATAAATAATAAGGACAATAAGGCCATTGTATTTTTAGTTTCTATATTTATCATGTTCTTATTCAAATTACTGAAGAATTTTCTGAGATGTCAACTATGTGTCAGGTATTTGTCCAAACCCTGGGATTATCAAAATGAGTAAGATTCCTCCCCTCAAGGTGATGTAATTTAACAGGAGAAACAAATCAGTAAACTAGCACTTACAAATGCTCACGCTGAATAATTTGTCATTTTATATTCAAAATACATTTTATTTAGATACATTTTACATAGTACATAGATAGGTTCAAGTCCCACTTCTAGGTTGGAAATTGATTTAGCAAAACAAGAGCAAATGGTATCCAGAACGATTAATCGAATGATAGTACTTGAGTTTTGTTTTGGAAATGTGAAAAGAAAATATCAGATTATATACTTCTTATCAGGAAGAAAGTAGCAAACTGGTTCTTTGAGTTAAACAAACCTTTGGTTGCTCTCAATTTTAAAAGCAGTTCTTCATATGTGACCTCGAACAGTAGATGTTAAAACAGAACCTAAATTGTATTTCTATAGCTACATGTAAAAATAGTCTTCCTATGATTATTTTCTGGAATAGATCTCTATAAAACTTTAAAGTGAAGTAATGATACTCAGGTACCTAAAGAAAAATGGTTTTACAGGAGGCCAGTCAGTGTGGTTGGGAAATAGTGATTCACACTGATCCAGGGTCATACATAAAAATTAAATTAGTTTGAGAAGCATGAGAAAAAGAATACCTTTGTGTTAACTTCTAAGATCTTTTCTGTCATCTTGGCTTCTGGTGAGATTTACTGAAAAAAAAAAAAACAAAACGACTCTGGTTATGTTCTCGAAGGTAGGCCTTTGCTTTGGAAATCAGATGCGACCCCAAGGCTCAGCACTCCTTCTGCTGTAGGAGCGCTTGTAGTCAGTGTGGAGTTGCGTTCCAGTTTTATAGACAGGAACTGAGTGTCATGACTTGTCAAAGTTAATTGCCTATCGGAGATACTAGAACTCAGGTTTTCCTTTTTCTAGTTTATTGGCACATTTTAAGTATACGTTATTTTGACATTCATCACAGAATTTGTATCTGTGTGTGACGTATTTTGATTCTTCTTCTTTCCCAGTTTCCTTCTTTCCCTCAACTTTTCCATCCTCCATATACATAAGCTTTGTTTCCATTTTTCCCTTTTCCCTTCAATTTGTTTCTTTCTCATCTTTGCTTTTCCTTGCCCCTTCCTTTTCCCCTTCCCCTTGAACATTGTTTTCCTATTTCAGAATACCAGTTATATACCTTTGACCTCTTTTACACTTTATGATATGACTAGAGAAATGTTATTTACACATATGTGTCCTATGTATGGCCTAAGGAAAGACTTTATAAACAAAACCTCTGTAGCACAAGATGTACCAGAAAGAATTCTGTTTTCTCCTATTCAAGTACTAACGAGGCCCGACCCTGCTTAGCTTTCAAGATCAGATGAGATCGGTCAGTAAGGGTGGTAAGGCCGTAGACAAGAATTCTGACTTCTAAGTACTGGTGTAATCCAGTAATTAAATACACCAAAACTGTAAGAGAGCAGAAGTTCTTGATATGAAGTACCTGGAACAGGATTCTGGAGGAAACAACTTTCTAATATATGTGAACATACCTCTCTGCTTTATATTTATTAATTTTTAATGCTGCCAGGTCATTTTGCTAATTAATCAGGCATAAAAAGTTCAAGGAAAGGGCTGGAGGGTTAGCTCAGTGGTTCCAGCGCCTGCCTCGCAAGCGCAAGGTCCTGACTTCGATCCCCAGTAACCACATACAATGCTGGGCATGGAGACTCATGCCCACCAGCCATCAATACCACATACCACAATGCCGGACGTGGTGGCTCACGCCTGTAATCCCAGCACTCGGGAGGCAGAGACAGGAGGATTGCTGAGTTTGAGGCTTGCCTGGGCTACATAGTGAGCTCAGGGCCAGCCTGAACTACAAAAAAAGACCCTGTCTCAAAAAGAAAAAGTTCAAGGAAATCACTTAATATGAAATGTAACTGATGCTGTGTTAGAACTTTGAATCTCTGTAATAAATACCTTTTCCCAAGTGAATTACTGCATTCTGATTATGCCTTCATATAGAAATTTAACTGAGGCATAACTGAAAATCTCTTAATTCCAAAAGAATTTCATGATACATTTCATCTAAATTCTGTATTTCCTTTTAGAAAAATATTGTCACTTATGATTTTCAGGATAATTTCTCATGTATTTGTTGTATCTTGGAAAAGATAAAATTTTCTATTCTAATTATCTACATATTTATATGAACAATTGTAAGAGGTTTTCTTTTCCAAAATTCTTGCATCTTGATCTTGATGAGTGTCGCTCTCCCTCTCATTTCTTCAGAGATTCAGTGTTCACTAGAATATATTCCAAGATATAGCAGTAAATAGTACCTTGATTTCTGAGCCATTGTAGAGATGTGCAGTTTCCGGTACACTTCACTCTTACCCTTCTGCCTTAACCTAACTTTAAAGTAGCACAGTGGCGTGAATTTGGTGGAACTTCACATGAGAAGTGATAGTACACTTTGACCAGTGTGTATACACAACAGTCATTTGTAGTTTCCCAGATCAAAGGGCCTACAGTTTTATTGTTACATGATTGGAATGAAACAAGTAGAAGGTTATGTGGTAGTTCTCTTTCCATGAGCTCATTAACATTACAGAGAGTGGGTGGGTGTGTTGGTCTACACATGTAATCCCAGCTACTTGGATGCCTGAGGCAAAAGGATCCTAATTTTGAGCCCAGCATAGGCAATTTCAGTATTTGATGTTCAGTTTACTGTATTATCCACTAAACTACAAGTTGTAAAACACTAAAATGCACACCTGTGGAGAAAATCTGTAAATAAAATGTGTGCAGCTCATGAGGTTTAGAAATATAAATGCATCAATCGTATTTGAGAAAAAAAGATAATGAAGTGATTTTTAAAAATCCTGAGTAACACATTTCAGTGCTTACTCATGTGCCATAGGAATCTTTCGATTATTAAATTATAGGTTTGGGACAAGTGTTGACAAATCAGGATTGAAAATCAAATTGCTCAGAAGGTTGTGACACACAGTGGATAGCACCTGAGTGTTTAACATGATTCCTATGAAATCTTAATCCTTTCCTAATGTACTTCAGTGCCATTGTCATCATTGTCAAGTGGAAGTCTGTCCAGGACTGGAGCCTAACAAGAATCTTAAAGATATCACATATCACGAAGAAGGCAGTAGGAATAATGTTACTGTAACTTGCACAGTAAAATTTATGAAGATGGTCTTTGATTGGCCAGAAGATTTCAGCTCTGCAATGATTTAACAGCTCACCACACACTGATCTGCCTAATGATTTACTTTTAAGCCTGAATGTCTTTGAAAATTGGATTTTTAGACCCTTCATTTTACTGTAGAACATAGGCACATTATTTTAGAGAGGAAAAATAACGTTCCTTCTGATTAAGGTGTGTGTTAAATTATATTGCCCATTTCTTATCATAAAGCTCTTTCTTAATCTAGAGAAGCCTTATTTGGAAACTATTGAAATTCAATTTAAAATAATATAAGAAAATAATTCTCTTATTGTAGCTCCTCTTTTTCCCTCTGAACTCAGAAAAGAAAATACTAGATTGTAAGTGTAGGATTAAGTAAATAATCCTCCTGCCTCTGCCTCCTGAGTGCTGAGATTATAGGTGTTATGGTATGTGGTGCTGATTGCTGGGATTATGGGCGTGAGCCACCATACCCAGCATTATGGTATGCAGTACTGGGAATTGAACTCAGGACCTTGTGCTTTCAAGGCACACACCAGAAACACTGAGCTAAATCCCCAGCCCTTTTATGTTTTATTATAGTATCATCTGTTTGCGTCTCTCACAGATTACCCCATGGATGCATACCAATTTAGAACATGAGAAAGGGAGATGTTGGCTCCATTAAGTGTGTGTAACAAGGCTTAAGAACACACTAGTTCATTTACTATCCTATCTTGTTCCTCAAAGATCCATATTTTAAATTTTAATGTCAGATGAAAAAGCCTGGGCAACTCACAGGACAGGGGCAGGAAAGAAAGTAAAGGAAGCAAGAGGATTTTACAAATGAAGCCTTACTCTCTAAGCTGTAGTCCTGTTCGAGGTCCCTTACATATGGGTACCTTCGAAGTTTCAAGGTAATTTACTGTGATATGCTGGGTGGAAGAAGTCACTAACTCCTACTTATTTTTGTAATATTTTGAGAAAAATGCTAAACAGTGTTTATTTATATTGACATTCAAATTATTTAAGGCAATATCATTGCACTTAGTTAACATTTAATTAACACTAAGAACTGTGTATTTGGCATTTACATGGATTTCATGTCTGGAGCAAATGATATATATAATATGATATATATGTATGTATATATATAATTGCAAATGATATATATATATATGATATATATAATTGCAAATGATATATATATATATGATACATATATGTATATATATGTATGTATGTGTATATCTATATAATTGCAGTTATGTTGTTATGTTCATGGTCTGTTCATAGAATCTTTATATTTTTTATCTGGTCATTATAGAGAAAACATCACTGTCTTCATACTGGGAAGTTAATTGGAATGATGTCAGAACATCTGAGTTTTATTTTGCCCAGGGGTGAGTTATGTTACTTTGTGAAAATCACACAACCTGCAATATGTTGAGGAAAACTAAACATCATGATTTTAGAGGATTCAACTTGATAGTATGCTTTTATTTTTCCAAATGAACAAAGCGATGTATATCATTAAAAACTGCTAATTACATTTAAAGCTATTTAACATCTCAACTTTTGTTCAGAATTATGATTCCTAATCAATTTTCACATGAGACTAAAAAGTCATTTTCTAATATTGTTTGCTGTGATCCAGACTAAATGAAAATATATTTCACATTGCAGTTCAAGAAACACAATTTGCATACATATATGCATAAATGCATCTGAAAAACATATTCCTCCTGAAAATGCATTTAGATTTTTTATAATATTCAAGTTCTTTTTTGAAAAAAAAATGTTTATTATCTACTTAATTAATTTCAAAAGGACACAATGTGGTACTGAGAAACAAATTATTGATAATATGGTCCCAGTCTCCCCTAGGGAAGCCCTAAAGTGTGGTGAACTTCATTTAGTATTTTCTATTAGATTTGGATAATAGCTTAACAGATAATATTCACTGCTTATTTTTATCTTTCTCATAGTTATAGTTTTAATAGTTTCTGGTTCTGACATATATTTTACAGCTTCTGGTTCTGACGTATATTTACATCAGTAAGATACCTGAATCTGGCAGCTGAGAAAAAAAATCACTGAAGGGCTGGGGATTTTGCTCAATTGTCATCACGCCTACCTTGGAAGTACAAGGGCCTGAGTTCCATGCCCAGTACCTCCAAAGAAAAAAAAAAAATGATTACAGAGATAGAGAGACATGGTGACATATCTGTCTGAAGCAATCTTATTATAGCACCATAAGAACTATGACTGTGAGGAACTTTTCTTGCCTGCAGATGGCCTTGAGGACTTGACTCTTGTCTTCACCTTCAGTAACATCACGGACAGCAGTGGCTCCACATGCTGTGATGCTGTGATTCTCTTATCACACCAGGATCTTCATCTACATAATTCCTCAATTGCTATTGTCAGTGTCTCCCCTGCCAGCAGGCTCTCTTGAATCCTGTTACTCAAAATGTGTGGAATAAAAGGTGTGGCAACCTGGGGTTTGCTGTCTTTGCTACCCAGAGAACCATGAATCAGGCCCGAGCTCAACTTCTTCTCCAAGTCTCATTTTCCATCTATTAATTAATTTGCCTTGTGCTGTTTGGCTTATAGGAGACTATACCTTAACTGCAAATGTTCTAGTAACATTCCCTTCTACTGTCCCTTACATTTGGCACCCAATGTGGTTTTAAATTAGATCCACTGGTTAATTCACCTGTGAGACAAGTTTGGAGTAAAAGAGACAGCCTATGGATCTTTCAGGATGATTACAGATTCGGATAAGGGGCACTCGTGCTAAGTGTGTCCAGTTGGGAATAATCTTCTGTTTTTACTGAATGGAGAATATGAGCGAATCCCTGTCCTGTGATTAGTGTATCTTTGCACTTTGCCAAATTGCTTAAATTCCTGTTAAAGCATGCTGAGTATCTGGTACCAAAGAAAGATGTGATAATATTGCTAAAAGACAAGAGTTGAGTCCCCAGGTACATCTGCAGTGGGAAAGCCAGGTTTATTTATAGTCCTGATTGTGCTATAATAGGATTGCTCCCCACACATATCCTAATGAATTAATTTCTCTTAACTTCCTGGTTTGGATTTTCATGCTTCCTAGGAGTGAGAGAACTAGAGACCAGTCATAACAATAGGAAGAAAAGAAGCTACCTTGTAATTTCCTTCTGAAATGTGGGATTATCAGAAGAGTCACTTGTAAAGGAATAATGAAATGTTTTGGGCAGATGAAGTGCCTATTTACACACCAGTCTCTGCGCTGCTTGAAATACCTCATTGAAAGAGACATAATTTTCAATAAAAATTTAAGAAGCTAAATCAAAAAGTTATACACTAACATGTTAAATTTAAAAACTTTAGGGCGGAGATTTAGCCCAATGGTTCCAGCGCCTGCCTCCCGAGCACAAGGCCCTGAATTTGATCCCCAGTAACCACATTCAATGCTGGGCGTGGTGACTCATGCCCACCAGCCATCAATATACCACATACCACAGTGCCAGGCGTGGTGGCTCAGGCCTGTAATCCCAGCACTCGGGAGGCAGAGGCAGGAAGATTGCTGAGTTTGAGGCTTGCCTGCACTATATAGGGAGCTGAGGGGCAGCCTGAACTATAAAGAAAGACCCTGTCTCAAAAAAAAAAAAAGCTTTATAAGTACAATCTTTGTATGTTTTATTTAAATATAAATGTTTCATACGTACTATACATGTATGGTGAAAACCTACATATGAACATTAAGTTTGCTAGCTTTATGTCAGAACTATGAAATCATTTATAATTTTAATGTTTCTTGGTTATGTAAATTTTTTTGATTTTTCACAATGAAAACATGATATTTTATAATAAAATTGATAAATATAATTTATATTCTCTCTATAAAATATATAATGTTAATGTTACATGTACACCCTTCTAAATTTTCTGCTACCTATGTCACTTCCTAGAAGCTGAGACCCATTGTTGTTGATTCTACTGCACCTCTCTTTGTGTGTGTGTTTCTTTATTTTACTGGAAAAAGGACATAAAAAACTTAATATAGTTTTGGCCTAGAAGGGATTTGGAAAAGTGGTGAAATACATCTTTAAATAATTGGAGATTATATTGATGGCACAGATATGGACCAAGGTCAACTATATAAGACCTAAAATTAAATGATTATGAAGGTGAGCTGAAATAAGGGAGCAGGATCTTTAAAATGAGAGTAGTCTTCAAAAATGTTCACTCATTTAGATCATGGTGAGGCCGCACTGAAGTCATTTCAGTCTATAAATTCTTGGTCAACATATACTCTTCTGAAATTGTGAATTAGTTTCTAGTTAAAAGTCCACAAAGCCTCTCATCGCGTGCCTCAACCCACCCTGAACATGTTTGCCGGTGCCAAGAGCTGTGATTGCTGTGGCTGGAGTCAAAGGTTCAAGGTTCAAGCATGAATTTTGGCTTCAAAATTGAGGGCTAGTGCTTCAAAATGTGATCCTTTCATATCTGGCAGTCTGATTAGGAAATGAGGGAGGCCACTGTAATTAGGGTTCATATTTCCTGCCTGCTTCTCAGAGAGATTCACTGGGATTGTAACATCTCTGCCCAATCATGCCATATTGCTCACTTGTACACTATGGCTTATTAGCCGTCCATCTGCTCTTATGTGTGGCTTTCTGTCTTACAGAGCATTTTGAGGACATACTTCATACACTTGAACTGGCTGGAAAATAGCTATATATCCTTTGCAACATGACCTTATTGTCACTTATAGCTAATTAGAAAAGATGAGTCAGAATATTGTTGTGTCTATGCATAGACTAAGATATCATTTTAAGGCTGGCATATTATTTTCCTTTAGTTGAAGAATGTTTACTGCCATGGCTCAATAAGAGATGAGCTACAGTCTGCTAGTTTTGGCAGTGTCTGCTTAGTGGGGATGTTTAGCTTGTCCTCCCGAATTACAGCTCCATTTATTTTATCCAGTTTCATTAATCTTCTGAGTCCAGTGATATGGTTACTGGTAGTACTGAGTGGAGAATTAATTACAAGTAGGCTAGAGCAATACATCTATGGGAGCCAGGCCCCAAATCATTTGGATGTCATTTTAATTAACACAAAAAAGACTTGTAATAAACTGCAAAGTTCCTTGCAAAAGGACAATCTCTAAAGAGACAATCCTTGGAAGAGTACAAGGGAAATAAATATGAGTTTCAGGGAAACAGACTAGGAATATATTGCAAATTAAAACTTCAAAAAATATGATGCTTCCTCCTAGACCCATGGAAATATTTCTCAATTTTCAGGGAAAAGAATAGATTACAGATCAGAAAACATTTCAACCTGTAAATACCAGTCACCAAATTCAGTTCCTCTTCCTTCTCCTCCCCTGCCTCCTCCTTTCTTTTCTCCTCATACTCCCTTTCTTTCCTTCTTTCCTTCCTTCCTTCCTTCCTTCCTTCCTTCCTTCCTTCCTTCCTTCCT
>PVIC010041969.1:0-16003 GCA_004025085.1 Thryonomys swinderianus | reverse complement strand
GCTTGCGAGGCAGGCGCCGGAACCACTGAGCTAACCCTCCGGCCCGGCGTTTTTATTTTTGTGATACTTATTAATGTCTAATAATTGACAATAAACAATGTTTCTTGAATGATCTAGAATTAGTTGAAGTGTTATCTTCTGACAAGTGTTTCATGTTTCCCACTAGAGAGTCATGCCACCGGGACATTGTGAATTTGCAAGTGGAGATGATTAAACAGTTTCATATGCAACTGGTACGTCCGGCAGATTGTCTTCTCAGTGAATACAGAGCTACATGGACTTGCAAGCAGTCATTGTAGGCAGTGTGTTTTTGTCATAATTGGCTAAGATAGAAAGTTTCACGAACTTAATAAGTAAAATAGGTTCAAATCGGTTGCTTTTTTTTTAAACTTATAATCGTTAAGGCTACTTTTTTAAACAGCATTTTTCTCCTTCCATAAATGGAAAGCAGCCCCAAATCTGTGAATATAAATCTTCTACACTAGGAGTGTTTTTTGTGGTAAAATACAAGAAATACCATTCAGCTAGTTAAAAACATGAGAAAAATGATAGCTAAAAGCATGTGAAACATAGCTTGCTAAATAAATGTGAAATACCAAGCATTTTAAAAACATTTCCCTTTTTTCTAGAATGAAATGCACGCTTTGCTGGAGAGATACTCAGTGAATGAAGGTTTAGTGGCTGAAATAGAGAGACTAAGGGAAGAAAACAAAAGACTTCGGGCCCACTTTTGAAACTTCAGTAAATACCTTCATCTTTACTGATCTCTGAAGTTTCTGGCAACACTGAACTACATACAGTCAGTATTGGGTTCATGACGCTGGGTGGAAGCGATGTTTCTTTCAGATTACAGGGTGTTGAGATTTTGTACCAACCATTATTTCATCTTCTCTGTAGAAAATATTTATATTTTTATATTAAATACTACAATATGTCATCTGCCTTAAGAAAATTCACAGAATCTGTGTTTTCTGAAAGCTTTAACTATCCACTAAGTGTCCTTTTTTATGAGCAAATAAAATTTCATAAAAATAGAATTTCATTAAAAACGTTTGGTTTTTAATTACCATTTTTTACTGATACATATTTGATTGACAGATTGCCTTACAGATTTGTAGTTGAGATTTAAAACTTTCATATGCTTTCTATTTTTATGCAGGAAGAAATTTTAAAATGGCATTTGATTTTTTTAAAGCCACTGACAAACAGAGTTGGCTGGTATTATTTTATTAACTTGACATCAAGTATGACTATTTATTACATGTACACGTGATAATTCTTGAAATTTTGAAGTATACAAGTGAACTACTTTTGTATTTATGCTACTGTACTTCTGTTAGCTCTCTCCTGCTTGGTATTTATCAGCTAACTTTGGGAGAGCTAATTTATCTGGTGATCATTTTATGAAATAATAATATGTAAATTCATACTGCAAAGTTTTCATCACCATGACTCAGCATACCATCAGTGGAAATTCATAGTAGATGGAAAATAGTATAGTATTATTACCACTTTTTATCTCAAGTGAAATATGTGGATTATTTTGTTCTATGGTTTGTAGCATAAACTTTCTTTAATTATTTGTGTTGTATATTTTTAATTGTTGGCATTACTATAAAATTGTTTATAAACATTGATTGTGAATTTTCACTTCTTTGGCAATAGTTGAACCTACAGAGCTACCTGCTACGATTTGTGTACATTTAGTGGTATAACAGAAGGAGGTTGACTCACTTGCGACGTGTACCAAGTTTCCTCATATGTAACATCAAATAGGTTTGGAAGACATTGTAGAGCATTATAGTGTGTTTTGCCTGCTTGCCATTTAATCTATTAATATTTTCCTGTTGCCTTTTTCTATACATGAATATAATGTACATTAAAAGAAGTGATGAACTAATTTTAGTAACTTTATGTGTATGGATGAAACATTTATGTCATGGATTTAAAAGCTAAGTACAAAATGTAAAAATTTTATATTCAATAAATAAGAGATCTGAAACAAAGATTTACCTGTGGCCAAAACGGAATCATAGGGCTTGAATTTACTTTCCCACTAAATTAAACAAAGACAGATCGACAATAACAAAACAGCAGATGAAAAGTGTGAAAGGTATCCAATATTGGACTTTATGCAGTGAACCTTGAGAAAGGAAAACAAATGAGACCCAAGAAATTCAATGTACTGAAACAGAATAAGAAAGAAACTGTGTCAAAGTCCTTAAAACCAGCAATGAGTCAAAATTTTTAAGAGAAGTTGAAAAAATAGGCATATAAGAACAAAGATAAAAAGTTCACAGTAGAACAGTATCTTTAGTTTTTATTTTCCTTTCTTTTTTTACAATTTTTTATTTTATTTATCAGTACTGCTTTGTAGTTCATGATGCTTAGATTCCTTGTGAAGAGTTGGCACATCATAATTCCTTTTTTCATCCCTTCTCCTGTTCCCTCCATCTGTTGATCCTCTCTCCCTGAGAAAGATCTATTTCCTATTATCTATCTTTATTTGCCCTTCATAGTTATTTTGAGTTTCTCATATAAGAGAAGCCACGTAATATTTAAGGTTGTGTGTCTGATTTGTTTTAGTTAACGCTGTGGTCTCAAGGTGCATCCATTTTTCTGCACATGATTCACGTCTCTGGCAGGGTGGTACTCCATTGTGTATAAACTTCTTTATCCATTCATCTCTTGATAGACATGTAGGCTGCTTCCGAGATTTAGCTGTTATGAATTGTGTTGCTATAACATGAGTATGAATGTATCTCTAATCCAGTGTCTTTAACTCTTTTGGGAAGATCCTTAGAAGGGGAATTGCTGGGTCAAATGGGATTTCTATTCTTAATATTTTGAAGACGCTCCATACTGATTTTCATCATGGTTGTACTATTTTACACTCTCACCAGCAATGTAGAAGGGTTTCTTTTTCCCTTGTCAGCATTTGTTACTACCTGATTTCTTGATGGCCATTCTCTCTGGGATAAGATGGAATCATGTGTTTTAATTTGCATTGCTCTAATGGCCAGCAATACTGGACATTTATTGTGTTTATTGGCCATTTGTACTTCTATGAAGTGTCTGTGCATTTCACTTGCCCATATTTTGACTGGATTTTTATTTTGGGGGAGTCTGTACTCTAGATAAATTAGACCTCTGAGGAACAGCTGGCAAAGTGTGTTTCCCATTGTGTAGGTTGTCTTTTGTTGGTTGTTTCTTTGCTGTGCAGATGCTTTTTAATTTGATGCGATCCCACTTGATTCTTGGTACTGTTTCCTGGTCATGGGGGTTCTGTATCAGTATCTGTAAAGGACTGAAAGAAACAAGTCTCCATTGAGATTTTTTTTTTTTTTGCTTTTTTTTTGTTGTTGTTGAGACAGGGTCTCACTTTGTAGTTCAGGCTGGCCCTGAGCTCACTATGTAGCCCAAGCAAGCCTCGAACTCAGCAATCCTCCTGCCTCTGCCTCCCAAGTACTGGGATTACAGGCGTGAGCCACCATACCCAGCTCCACTGAGAATTTTGTATTAGTGAAAATATGTTTTAGAAAAAAAATGAAATTTTTCAGACCTAGGAAAATTGAAAAAGTTCATCACAAGCAGAACTGCCAGACATATTCATGTCTTAGGAGTAAAATGATACCAGCTGGAAATTTGCAACAACAACAAGATGAACAAAATGGTTAATATATGAATATAGGATTTAAAATTTTTAATTACTATTTCAAAGGTAATAGGTTATTTAAAGCAAAATATGAGGTGTTACGTGGTTGACACATACAAAGTGAACAGTGTACCATGATCATGAGGTTGGGTGGTTCTTTAATGGGTGCAGGATAGTGTTATCTGAAAGTAAGCCAATGAGCATGTAAACTGTAGATGCTAAACTTAGCAGCCAGAAAGAAAATACTTAATATTTAGCTAATAAATCAATAAAAGTAATAAAATGCAAGTTAAAATCAAAAGGAGACAGAAAAAGTAGAGCAAACAATAAAATACAGAAAATAAACTAACATGGTAGATTTAAATAGCCATTTCCATGATTGCATTAAATGTAAACTCACAACTCCATTTATGATTCAGGTTAAATCTTTAAAAATTCAACTACAACAAAACAAAAGAAAATCCAACTACAACCCAGGTGTGGTAGCACACACCTTTAATCCCAGCATTCCAGAGGCTGAGGCAGGAGGATTGCCTCAGGTTCGAGGTCAGCCTAGGCTACATGGTGAGACCCTGTCTCAAAAAAGCACAAAACAAAACAAAACCCATAGCAACTTCTGCTTAAATATATAGTTTATGAAACAAAATAAAATGTTATACATTGAATGCAAATGAAAATGATTTAAAAATCTGTGGGAATTAAGGCAATTATGGAGAAAGCATATCACTTATCTTTAATCAATGACCTCAGCTTCCCCTGAAAGCCAAAAAAATAAGTGATTTCTGAGGTAAAAAAAAGAACAAGAAAGTGCAATATACTCGGGAAACAAAACCAGATGAGAAATATCAGCAAAACAAAGTTGTTTTGTGACCACTTCTGTGGCCACATTAATGAGGAAAGGCATCCATTGCCAATATCAGGAATGAAAACTGGCATCACTACAGACTCTACGGATACTTCTGGCAAGTAAAATGCTAAATAAGAGAGGCCGTACCTGTGAATTCTTTCAAATAAATACCCAATTCTCAAAAAATGCTTCTAAGAGGGAAAGAAAGAAGGGTATCACTCCACTCCTGAGACTGTGTTACTCAGATACCAAAAGGAGGTAGTGTACTGATCACTGGTATGTGGATGTCCTCACTTTGTGAAAACATTCAGCTGTAAGCCTGTGATGGAAACTTATTAATCCATGTTAAATTTTAATAAATACTTAACAAAATAAGAGGATCGGTGGAACAAAGTAGAAACAGTAGCAAGATAGTGTATTTAAAGCCAAACATACTAGTCATCATACTAAGTGTAAGTATAAAGAGAGTGACTACACCAATTAAAACAAAAATTGACAGACTAGATTTGTAAAAGCTAAGTGCTGATGAGAAGAACATATTTTGAAATATTAGGCTACAGAAAGGATGATAAAAATGGGAAAAGTTAACTTGTAAACCATGCAAAATCTAGCAAAAATAGTGGCCCTAACAGAATAGACTATAAGGCTAAAAAAATCCCTGGTGATAAAGAAGATACCTGATAACATAAATTTCAATTCACGGGAAAGACAAAAATACTATTTCATGCACCTAATAACACCCTTGATGCATAAAGCAAAGGACAAGGTCATAATTAGGGGGCAGGTTTTAGCCCACTTTTCTAAAGAAACAATAGAAAGGTGCAAAATATTCAGTTAACTTCTGTTTTGCTTGCTAAGACGTTTCTCTTATCAAATTTATGTCAGATACTAGAAAAAAAAAATCTGCAATGTACCTAGTAACGTGAGAGGTTTTTGATAGTATCCTCTGGGGTGAGCTCACCCTTTGCTCTACGCATAGTGGAGTCTGACCACCTTGTCTAACCAAGGCAGTAGGTAGACAAAGGCGTTTGATAGGCTCGCTGAGGCTCCTTGTGCCTGGGTGTCACCATGTTTCCACATAGCCCTCTCAGAGCACGGACTAGGGGCGCTCCGAGTCCTCGGGGCCCCTCCCTCTGGGGCTTTGAACACTCCTCTTTGTCTCAGTATCAACTGCAGAAGAATCTGCTATTCCGTTATTTTGTTGTTGTTGTTGTTGTTGTTGTTTTTGAGACAGGGTCTCGCTTTGTACTTCAGGCTGGCTCTGAGCTCACTATGTAGCCCAGGCAAGCCGCCGCGAACTCAGCAATCCTCCTGTCTCTGCCTCCCGAGTGCTGGGATTACAGGCGTGAGCCACCATGCCCAGCTTGGTTATTTTTCATCTAAGTTTTTAGCTTCAAAATTTAGAAATGTTAGCTGACTTAATATATGTTCTTTGTATATGAGCTACCTTATTTAGTTAATTAATAATTAAAGAGGAGCTACCTGAATTAATTAATAGCTAGACAGACTTCTGGCAATGGGTAGGGGACAGGCAGGAGGTAGTGTGTGTGTGTTAAATGCGTGCAGTGACTTCCACATTGTCACGTAATACTATCATGCATTTAAAAAAGAACATTAAAAACTCCAGAAACTGTCTTGAGGAAAAGCCAGATATTTTGGTGGTTTATGATTCTTTAGTTTTCTCTGTACCTGGAAAGTGCTTAAAGATTTGGTTTCTCTGCTTTTGGGCAAGACAAGGACTTTAGTTTTTGCCCAAGGCCAGAAATATTTTTTTTGCCCAAGGGCAGAATTAGGAAACTTCACAAGAATAAAGTAGTTGTGGAATATTAGCTCTTCCCAACTGTCTTCTCAAGAATCATACTTAGTGTACTCCTTGGTTTTGGATCAAACTTACACCATTAAAAGATAAAGTTTTGATTTGGCTTCTCTATTTCTCCTCTGAACATTGGGAAAACTACTTTCTCCTCTCATGATCAGAAATTCTCTTCCTATCTGTTTTCTTTTTAAAAACCTAGCATTTTTTTGTTGTTTAATTTCTCTCCCTCTTCTCTCTACACATGTAAATATGCATATGTAAAATATCCTCTATACATTTATGAAAATTATAGAAATCCATTTATCTCTTTCTATTATCTTCTGGTGAAGATGCTATGGTTTGAATATGGTTTGTCCCCTCAGAAACTTGAGTTAATCTCCATCGTGAGGTGTCTAGAACATGGAAATTTAGCCTGATTATATCATTTTAGAGGGAACCTTTAGCACAGTAGTACAGTCACCAGAATCCCCCCAAAATACCTTGAAGATTCTTGGGACTCCTAAGCCACCCTGTGAGAACCACTGATCTGCTTTGTGCCCGTAGTAACTGAGGATACAGACGGGAGATGAAGGTCTCAGAGGGCACAATCAAGGGCACTAGACTGGGGGATGCCGGGAGCAGAAAGCCTAAGAAGTCCCACTCAGCACTTGCCCAGCAAGACTTCAGAACGCGATTGGCCTGAGTCTGCCGTGCGCCTCCTACTCTTCTTTTCCCCCCTTTATTGAGTTTATTGGTACATTTTAGATAGACTTGAGGATCAGATTCAGCATTGAGAATTTGTACCTGTACGTGACACATCTCGATTCTCCCAGTTTCCCATTCCTCTGGCTGCCTACAAGCTACCATTCCTATTTTTCTTACATGGGAATGCTTTTGTAATTATCCTGTCCACGATGCGTCATTATATGTAAGCTCTCTCTCTCTCTCTGAGAGGTTACAGATAAATAATTCATTATTTTGTTCATTGCTTCCTAAAGAAACAGCAATCATTGTTATCATTACAATGAGAAACCTGTGTACCTAATGTAGATCCTAAACTCTGAGCCTGAGCCTGAGACTGGCTGTGACTCCTGGGTGGTATATTTGAGAGCCATGTGAGCAGTTGTGGCCCCGAGGGCAGACTGTAAGTAACACAATGCGTTACTTTCTTTAGGATTCTCACCATTTGGCTCTAGAGTTCTTACTGCTAAAGGAGTGGAGTACACTTCTCTCTGCTGTGACTCTTTTTGAATGTGTGGTTTGCTCTGGTCACTAACACAGAAACAGCACTGTTTCAAGCCAAGGACTAAGAGGTACTGTATACTTCAAGTTTTCTTGTGCTTTTGATATAGAGTTGTCCCACCACACACACACACACACACACACACACACACACACACACACGCCTCCCTGAATCTAGAGGCACATGCGAGCTATGTGAAGCAGAGTTGTCTTAGCCAACAGGCTTGGTTGACCTAGTCTAGTGTAGCCCAGCTGAGAATAGATGCTTATCATTAAATTCCGCTGCCTTTTTTATTGTAATATAGTAATCAGTGAGCTTCTTACTCACCTGTATCTCAGCCACTGTAGTTTAGAGCTTCAACAAGTGTTACTGAGATTCACAAGGCTTACCAAGAAAACAGCACATACACACCAGGTTAAGACCTCACTCAAGGCATGCAGAGAGCCAAGTCCAGAGCAAGTAAGGCAAAAATGATTAAGAGTTAATAAGGACAGGCACTAGGCAGAAGAATGCACCAAGTTAACAGTTCTGTCCCCCATATCTGGGACTGTGGGCTGAATTTTGAGGAATTCAAAGATGCTGAACTTTTGAACTGCCTTAGAAAGCCCAAGTCTCGATGGGTCACTCTAAAGTCACTCTAAAGTCCACCTGGGATAGGAGACCCCATGGGCACTGAACAAATTCCCCCACTTTGCTTTCCTGTCAGACTCTTCATGAAGAGCACAGCTACTCTAGACCCCCACCCCCACCCCCAACTACCGGGAGGTTTCTTTCTTCTTACACTTCCATAAACACCCTCACCCAAGTGCTTCTTTGTCACAATTTCATTCTTCGACTTTGTGAGACATCAACCCGGTTTGGATGTTAACATCATCCCCGAAAGGACAATCTGATGGTCCTCGGGCGAGGCCTGTCGTTGGCATCTGGTCCTTTCCCGTGGACTCAGTTCTCCCCACTCCACACACCTGCACTGGATGCTACAGTCTCGGGTCTCCCTGGTTCACTGTCAAACTACAAAACCTTCTAAACCTGCCTTATGTGTCACTGTGATATTTTTTCTTGGCCTAAAGTCATGGTCTCTTCTGTGGTCAAAAAATTCATTTTTTAACCATTATTTTAATTCTTATATAATTAGGAAGATTTTTCTTGCTACTTGTCTTCTATCTGGGCAGAGGCTTTCTCTTGAGTTCTCTACACATATGCAATGTCTTGCATGATGCTTTGACCTCCGTAGAGGTTCAGTGTCACCTCTTATATAAATGTGTCCAATCTTATCAATTGTTGAGTTCTGTTGAATATCCTTAGGAATTGTTATAGATTATTAATTCCTTTGTGGTATATGTGATATTCACAGTAAACTGGAAATTTGATTCACTACAATACTTCCTTCACACATGTCAAATAATGGGTTTTTGTAATAGTAAGGTAAATTTATGCACATCAAGAAATGACAATAATGGTTGAACATAGTTGACATGTCCTTGATGTAGATATTGTGGGTCCCATTCAAGTGAAATGTGACAAGCAGCTCACTTAAAATTAAAATGTCAGAAATCAATTATGTTTCATTCCACATCCAGACAAATTGAACTTTTCAAGATTTATTTGAAGTACATCTTATGTCAAAAGATACCTACTCTATTATTTGAATACTAGTGAAATGAGAAAACATTTTATCTTTCATTTTAAAAATGAGCATCATGCTATCATCAGCCAAATGAAACTGAAGACTCTTTGGATGTCTAAATATTGCTATAGTTGCTGAACTCCCATTAAATAATAAAATCACTGACTCTGATGTGGAACGAGGTTGTCTAGATGTTGTAGCAGGGAACAGTGGGGTGGGGGGCTGCGCGGAGTCACTGCAGAGAGGACCGTGGCGTGGGTGGGCTGCCCAGGAGGGCTCTGGACGCGCGGGAGGTTTACACAGCGGACGTGTGAAGGACGCGAGCTCGGCTGCCCGTGCTGTCCTCCTCCGTGGAAGGCAGGAGGGACCCTCAGCGCAGCCGCCACCTTCAGCTCAAGTAGGTAAGGGTAGCCGAAGTCCGTTTTGTGTATCGGGCCTGGTTTCTAAGTTTGGAAGGGGACCGGCACATCGTCCGAGGGCAGGGTAGGGTCACCTTGGCAGGGCTGCAGGATGTCTGCAAGCCGAGAGGCTGCACTTGACGAGGCTCGCTTGGGTCTTCATTTTTAGTCCCTCCGTGGACAGCAGCACCTCCCGAGTGCTAAGCACCGAGGGCACTAAGAACGCGCTCGTGTGCGGGAAGCGCACACGGACAGAGGACGGAGACGCGCTGCGAGCCGGGGGGAGAGGGCGGGGCATCTGCGCACACGCCTGGTGGAGGAGGCGGAGAGAAGCACTGCTGCCTCTTCTGGGTAGACCGGCGTCCAAGGAGGTTTCCCAGGGGTTACGGGAGGTCACGTACAAGGTAGAAGGTGCGAATCGAGAATTAAAGGGTGAGTAGAAATCTGCCTGGTGACGAGGGAGAGGGATGGAAAAACGCCTCCTGGATAGGGGCCGGAATGGTGTGCGAGAGCAGGGCGGGCCACCGGTCAGGGCAGCGGGGCAGCAGAGGTGTGCCAGGTCGCCTCCCCAGAGGCTGCAGGTACGGGCCAGGCACCAGGATGTTCTTCTGAGGACAAAGTGGCCCGGCAGTGGATTTTGAGTAGCACCGTGACATGCTGAATTCAGAAAGGGATTCTGAACACACGGAGGGTACAGATTGGACACAGTTAAACCAAGGGCAGCGATATCACTTAGGAGACTGTTCAGGAGTCCGGGTAGGAAGCACGGAGGACCCTAACCATTACAGGGCGAAATCAGCAGATCTGAATGAAAAATAGCAATTTACCGCAACACATCCAGAAAGCACTGCTTAAACATTAGTTGGGCTCCTGATTTCAGAAGCCCCTCTCACATATGATAACTACCTATCTAGCTCCACTTTCAGGATTTTAAGTATTAAAGGTATGTACAGAAATATAAGACAATTTCCAACATCTATTAAGCTTTTTCTGACCTCTATTAACCCACAGATCTGAGTTATAATTTACTTTTGAATAATGACCCATCTTTTTTATTTTGGAAGTAGACTCTAACATGGTCAAAGAGGATTTGTTTTTCTTTTATTGTTGGATATTTTATTTGAATTTTATTTCAGTGTAATTCTATTTTTATAAGCAATATCAATTTCGAATTATCTTTGCTAGATTTTGTGTAAGGGGTTATGTTAGATTCTTGACAAAATTATCTCAAATTAAATGATATATATATATCAAGTCTGGCATATTAGATGAAAAAGAATGTTGTGATATTTTTTACCATATGTGTTTATCATACTGCTTATAAATTTATTTTATAATCAAGATGAACAGTATAATTTGGAGCATAATATTCTCATTTCAAATGATCACAGGGACTCTCAATTCTTTCTCTGCTTTTATTATATATAAATTGGACATATCAATCATGGCAATGACTTATTTGGTACTGGGTCATCAACTCCCTATTATAAAATTATTCCTCGGAGAAGAAACTGACTCCAATCATGGCGACAAGAAACACATGGCAGCACAAACAGACTGTGGGTTTTATGTGAGCTTGTGGATTATGCAGTCAATAGTGCTCTTCTGTTTGTTGGTTGACACTGTGTTTTGATCCTCAAAGCTGACATATTCTGCATCTTTTTTCTTCATCTGAGAGCAACTGATTCATTGAAAACCAAAGAAACTGCTAAGAATAAGAATCTGAGCAATGAAAAAATAATTACACATTTTACTGCCAAGTAGAATACATCAAGTTGAAATATTCTATTGTCACTTTACTTTATTGGTGAGTTGGCCAGAAACACATTTACATTTTGTTCTAATCATTGTATTTTGTTGAATATCTACAGGGTTATATATTTAGGCCATTTGGGCTAAATCATTAAAAAATGCATGACTGGAACAATACGAAACATCTTATCTAGCTTCAAATCTATGCTCACTTTTTGTCTCTGCCAAAAGCTCAGTAGCTTCAACCCATTCCCATTTATTATTGTACGGCTGGTCTCGCTCGAGTCTGAGGTGCTCACCTGAGGCCTCGGCTCAGGGTCTCAGGGAACTATAGTCCAGTGTTGGTCAGGGCTGTGTTCTCTTCCAGAGACTTGACTGGGGAGAATGTATTTCCAAGATGGCTCTGGTAGTTGGCAGAATTCTTCCTTCTGTGGCATCGTAACAAGAGCATTGCCATTTTTCTGTCAGCTAGGAGCTCCCTGAGGGTCCTGGCCATGTGGGCTTCTCCAGCATAACCCTTTACTTTATCAACCTAATGAATAGAAATCACTTCTCCTCCTGACTCGTCACTGTTTTAATAAGTCAAAAGCAATGATTTAGGATCTTAATTACAGCAAAATTCCTTCACCTCAGTCACACTGACTTATAGTAAGTCATGATTTCCTCTCAAACTCAAGGAAGAGTGTTAAGTTAATCCCTGGAAACAAGACTCATGGGAAGCAGATTAGGTAGCATCTACTCACCACGGAGATCTGTGTCACAATGCATTTCTGTTATGTTATCTTACAACACATTCATGCTTTATTAGAAATTTAGACTTTTCCATTTGGCATGAAAGAAAGGAACAGCTGATCAAGGCTGGACCCCTCAGTGACATTCCAGGGAAAATAGCGTGAGCTTTTTGTTTGGACTCCTACCTTTGAGTCAGATCTGTGTGCCAGACACTTTGGACCACTTGCTGCTCCTGAATAGGTGAGGTTTGGAGCCATGTCTATTGTGACTTAGCTTTGTACAAATGGTTATGCCTGAAAACTACTCCTTTCCATTCTTAGTCATCTTGCAAGAGCTTGTTAAAATGACATGTTCTATATTGAAGCTCTGTTGACATTCTCAGGCAGAGATATGATCTTCTCTGTTGTCAGAATAACTTATAAAAATCATTTTGTATCACCTTATACCTAGAGTTATAGCTCATTGCTTATGGACTTTTTTCTATGCTTCCTTTGTGTATGAACGGAGGCTTCCTGTGTTCTATGTTGCCTGTCCTGTATTTCCAGTGTCAGACTTGGTACAAAGGAGGTACTCAACAAATAAATGTACATTAATGAATGAAAAATGAGGGGAACTTGTAGTGATAACAAAACAATTATGGAGAAATGGAGTCCAAAGAAACAGGCAAAGAACAATATATTGTAGAGTGCAAGGAGGGAACATTTGTCAGGTTTTATCAAGAATGCATTTGGGAGTGTGAAGGAAACAGTCATGAATAGGTCTAGAAGCAGCACACCATGGAAGGTCTTGAATTTACTAGATTACAATAGATGGACTTCCTCAGGGTTTGAAGGCAAGAGACATAAGTAATTCCACAGATATGTAATTTCAAATTGTAAAGAACTCTAAAGAAATGTACCATGTGCTATAATAGTAATTAGCAATGACCACTTGGAAAAGTAACATCTAATGTAGGGGATGAAGGTTAGGGTGAGGGGTGAAGAGTGGTGTATGATCAGGCTAGAGAAGTCAGGCTCAGGTTCTGCAGGGTGTCACATGTCATCACTACCATTGTGGTCTCTGTTCTAAAGAAATGGGAGGACGTTGAATTTTAAACAGTAAAGGCTAGAAAAAGGGACATAGGGGAAAGAGAAAGGAATGATTTGATCTGTCTTAAAAACAGTATCCCTGAAGAATAGATTAAAATTGTGTAAGAGTGGACATAGAGAAATGACTATTTAGGCGTCTGTTTTAGTGGTGTAGGGAATAGATCATAATGACTTGATCTAGGAATGGCAGAAAAGCTTGAGGGAATTAGATTCAAAATATTTTTTATGGAAACTTAAGACAAATTGGATATGGAAAATGTAGATAGGGAGATAAGTTTTGCTTCTATAACTAGGTGAACAGTCATCTTCAGGAATGACATATTTAGAAAATGAATGTACTTAGAGAAGGTAGAGACCATGAAATCTGTTTGGAGAGTGCTGAAACAGAAACATTCAATGGCCTGATGGAGATATATTGGGTCTTAAAATTAGGGGTGAAATCTGTTGAAAAATAATGTGGTTTCCCAGACATTCCAAATAATCAAGTGATCTGTGACAGTCTGCCAAGACCATTTAATTGTTTGGCTCTTTGGTGATGGGATGAGTAGAAAGCCATATACAAATAAATGAAATAAGTGGCCCTTGCATTACATAATACATATAAAAATTAACTCAAAATACTCAATAGTCATAGGAACTAAAATTTTGATGCTTTCTTAAAAAAAACAAAAATCCTCATGACCTCTCTTATTTATAACATCACATGCACAAGTGATGAGCAAAATGCATAGTTTGGACTTTGTCAAAGTAAAAAGCTTATATGTCAAAAGACACTACCAAGAGAGAAAAAAGGGAGAAAATATTTTCAAATAATACATCTGATAAAGGCATATTACCTCCAATATAGAAAAAAAATTTTACAACTCAACAACAAATACATAACCCAACTTAAAAGTGGGCAAAAGATGACAAAGACATTTGTGTTCCATAGACAACATACAAATGACTCACATGTACATCTGAAGACCCTCAGCTTCACTGGTCATTAGGGAAATGCAAATCCACACCATTATGAAATACAGCTTTGCAAGCCCTAGGATGGCCAGAATTTAACAAGAGGAAATAAGTATGGACAAGAATGTGAAGAAATTGAGACCCTATAATTATGTAAGGAGATTTACTAGATAAGTTTACAGGATCAGAGCTAGGATAGTCTGCAGTGCCTGTCTGCGCCCTAAGAGCCAGAAGATCCAGTAGTCCAAGAAGCCAGGGGCCATAAAAGAGGAAGGATCCAGGGTGTGCACTGTTTGGAGAGGGAAAGCCGGCCTGGAAGCGTCTGTGTTGAAAGGTACAAGGTGGAGGCAGTAGCTAAAGTCACACCTGCTCAAGCCGACTGGGGCATTTCAAGTGCAGGCTGACTTCCTTCTTCCCCTGTCATTCTGTCTGGGTTATATGTCTGTTAGGTGGTGCCACCCACCATCAGGGTGAATCTTTCTCTCTCAGTGTGCTGGCCTATATACCAGTCATCTCTGGAAATATCCCTATTGACACAGCTAAAAATGGCTTTATTAATCTGGTAGGTATTTCTTCGTCCATCCAAGCCAGTAGAACGATTCATGGTCACACTCCCATGTTGCCAGCGGGAGGGTAAAACAGAGCAGGTACTTTGGAGAGCTCTTTGGAAACTTCTCAATAAACTAAACATAGAAATATTATTAAACCAGCAATTTAACTCCCGAATATATGCCCTGAAGAATTAAAAACAGATACCCAAGCAAAAACTTACGTGCTGTACTACTATTACAGCAGCCTCATTCACTTGATGCGAGGTAAAACTAACTCAAATATATGCCGATAGATAAGGAAACAAAACATGGTCTGTCCCTATGATGGAATAGTATCCAGTCCTTAAAGTGGGGTTCCCTAAGGGTGGTATGGGAAAGAAGAGTGGCTACGAGCAAGGTTCGAGGACTTCCAGCAGGGTAAAGTTGGGGAGAGGACTTTCAGTTCTGGACGCGGAATGAGCAGGTTGAGAAAGAGAAGGGTGTGTCGAGGAATGGGGAAAACTGAGCATGAACTCGTGTCCTGTCCTGGTGCAAATGCCCATACTGAGTGTGATCATGGCGTGTATATACAATGTACCAATAAAGAATTCAATTAAAAAAAAAGTGGAGTGACAATAAGAAAATATAGTTTTATCCTGCCCGAGTTAGGGACGTGGTGCTGAGGGTAATCGGGGCTTTTGACAAGCGTGACGCGATCAGGGATTTGCCCCAGGAAAATGAACCTGGTGGTTATGTGGAAGGAAGATTGGAGGAGAAGGAGGAGTGGAGGGTGTGCTTAGCGACCGTTTCCGTGGAGCTGATGAAGTCAGGAAGGCGGGACAGAGCCTCCGCGTTCTGGGTGTGGCTGGCCCGAGAGGGGCTCTTCCGGCTTGGAGGTTCGGTCTCTGGAAAACTAATAGGGAGAAAAGGTTCATTATTTCTCATAGTAGTGTGGGGCTTATTTTAAGATAGACAACCTTTTAGGGTAACTTCATTTCTTAGCTATGGTACAATACGTTAGGCATCATTTTTCAATATATATACACATATATATATATATATATATATGTGTATATATATGAATGAGATACTTATTCCTCTTTCAAATTCCAATAGAATCTTCTTCAAATTGAGGAAAAATTCCATGCTCTATTAGCTAGTGTTTCAAATAATTCACATATACTTCTCTCTGCATCCCTTAAAATTTTCATTTTCTTTGCCTGCATAAAAATTATGTAATCACAGGGCTGGAAGGTATCTCAGGGATCACTGACCTAAATTTAATTTTTCCACAACTGATGAGAGGCCTGTGGAGAATCTTTCTGCATTAGTGAGATCAAAACCTCTGAGTCTATTTTCCCTTCCTTCCTTCCTTCCTTCCT
>PVIC010041968.1:0-16002 GCA_004025085.1 Thryonomys swinderianus | reverse complement strand
TTCTAGGTTTCTTGTGGTTCCAGATGAATTTTTGTATTATTTTCTCTAGCTCTGTGAAGTATACCGTTGGAATTTATAAACCCACTTTTAAAACTCTACTAATGTCAGACTTTATAGAGGATGGCTGGATTCTTATCTCAACCTCCACATACAATCTATGGAGATGTCATGTGTCCAACTTCCCTGTATGCTTGTGAGGCAGTGAAAGTGAAAAATGCAGATGGAGTTTGAACAAAATTATTCTATTTTTATTTTTTGTTTTGAGACAGTCTTACTAAGTTTCCCAGGATGGCCTTGAACTTGAGGTCATCTTGCCTCAGTTTTCCAAGTACCCGAGGTTATGGGTGTGCCTGCCAGACTCAGTAGGATGGTTTCAGTGTTACAGTGAAGACAGTTTTGTCGAACTCAGCAATCCTCCTGCCTCTGCCTCCCAAGTGCTGGGATTACAGGTGTGAGCCACCACGCCCGGCACTGTGGTATGTGGTACTGATTGCTGGTGGACATGAGTCACCATGCCCGGCATTGTTTATGTGGTTACTGGGGAATCGAACTCAGGACATTGTGCTTGTGAGTCAGGCTCTGGAACCACTGAGCTAAATCTCCAGCCCTGGGTTTAATGAAAATCTTAAGCATTCACATAATTTTCCATCTCTAAGACATTAAGATTTCCTCTTTTTTTTAGCATCATAGCTACATGTTTATAAACAACCTATGGTTGTTTATAATAATGATTTTCCACCAAAGAATCAAAAGCCAGGTCTTAAACATTTGTACATCTCTCATAATAGCATTGTTCATAATAGTGAACAAAGTGTTTATAGATGGATGAGTGGGTAACCAAAGTGTCTTACATCACTAAAATGGAATACTACTCATTCTTAAAAAGGAAAGAAATTCTGATACATACTTCAGTATAGGTGAATCTCAGAGATGCTATGCTAAGTGAAATACATCAGTCGTAGAAAGCTAAATATTATACCTATCAAATTCATAGAGTCAGGAAATGGAGTATAGGTTACCAGAAGCTAGGGAAGGTAGGAATGAGAGGTTGTTGTTTAGTGGGAGCAGAATTTATGTTCTGCAGTGTGAAAAAAATTATATGAATGAACGACAGGGATAGTTGTGTGACAATGTAAATGTACTTAACATTACTGAACTGTAAATTTTAAAATGCTTAAAGTTGTAAGTTTCATGTATTTTACCACAACTAATAAGAAAATAAACCATTAAATATATATTAAAAATCAGGGCAGTCTGAAAAAATATATGGGCTTTAGCTAATAGAAAAGTATTAATTTCTCAATATCATTGTAGATTATCATTATCATTATTATCATTATCCAGATTGTCTCACCAGCCTCATTTTAGAATTGGTCTGTTTGAATGTGACTCACCAATGTCTCCATTTGATTTTGCTATAAATCTGGGATAATGCCATGTATCTGGGACCAATTCTTGCTGGGTCGAACAAAAACACATACATATTGCTGGGCGTGGTGGCTCACGCCTGTAATCCCAGCACTCGGGAGGCAGAGACAGGAGGATTGCTGAGTTTGAGGCTTGCCTGGGCACCATCGTGAGCTCAGGGCCAGCCTGAACTACAAAGCGAGACCCTGTCTCAAAAAAAAAAAAAAAACAACAAAGAAAACACATACAAATTTTAAAGGAGTTGGCTACATATGGCAAATGGTCCTTCATGAGTTATGTATCATTAAGTACCTGTGTTCACTTTTAAAGAAGCTGGATTTTGAAATGATTCTGCAAGAGACCCCTCTCTAAAATGGATGTGAATTCTCTCTGGTCCTCACCAACCAGGGAGCAACTGGCCCTACACTAACCCAAACTGGGACTGTGTTTGAAAATTTCTTCCCTTTCTCTTTTTTGAGTCCCACCTGCACAAAGGGCTCTCCTTAAGACACGTCTTTCTTCTTTGCCCTCCTCTCTTCTGTTCTTCTCCAGGCTGTAGGTCTTTAGTGGTCTTTAGTGACCTCTCCAGGCTGTGGATGGTCTGTGGGGCATCACCCCAGGGGCACATGGATTATAGCAGTGATGGTGAACTTTCTAGAGAGGGCTCAAAGTACAACCCAAAACCCACTTATTTATTGCAAAATGCCAACACTACAAGCAAAGCAAATCCGAATAGTGAGGCAATAATTTAGGAAAAAACCATATATTTACATCTTTTATTTTAAGGAAAAAACACATCTGTTTACTAAATTTTAGATATTCAGTTTCAACTTTTTGTGGCCTGACCCCACTACTTCTTCATGAGCATGCACATGGCCTCTGTGAGCTCTGTCACCTGATTAGCTGCTGGGGTGATGCTGGGGTGAGCTGGCTCACCCAACAAACAGGGCTTTGTGTCTCCACTGTGGCAAGTATCATAGGTTCCCCACCACTGAGTAAAGGGAAGAGCAGGAGCAACTTGGGGCCTGTGAGTCCTGCCCAAGCAGACATTTTCTGTCTTCAATGCCTTTGTCTCCATTTTGTGACTTGGATCTCACATTTCCTTTCTTCCTAGGATCCTAGCTTTAGAAGCCCTGTCATAACAGTTGGGTAGGGCTGAGGCCATGAGAGTGGAGGGAGGTAACAGTTATTGAACATTTATTAGGGTTGGTGATAATGCTTGTCATGTTGCCTAACTCACTCAACACCCTGTGTGGTCTGCACCATCTTGTGACAGGGAGACCAAGCTGAGAGAGGAAATCAGCTGGTTAAGTGAGCCAGGTGCACCACACAGCCCTCACTGTCCCTGCCCGTTCACTTGGCCCTCTGAACTGGGGCTGTGTGGGAGAAGGCTGTCCGACCCACTGGGATCAACAAAGCCAGCCAATGAGTCAGTCTGCAAACCACAGAGATGGAAGGAACCAAAAGAAAGCCTAATACATGATTATAGAACTCATAAGCCTTTAAGTTTTCCTGAACTTTCCAAAATTTCTGCTTAAAAGTACCTTTAAGAGAGCAATTAAAACAATTTTTAAACAAGTTTTTAAAAAAGAAAAATAGGAAGAAAATTTCCTTTTGGAAAGATAAAAAAATTGATGGTTAGAAAAGGAAACAAAACATACATATAAGGAGGTGTAGGGTGGGCAGGAGAATGGGAAAAAATGAGAAGTTGTGTCATGTACTGGTACAAATTCTCAGTGTCTATTGTGATCATAATGTGTGTGTAAAAGGTACCAGTAAAATCAATGTTAAAAAATAAATAAAGAAGAGAACCCTCCTTAGAAGAACCCATGTCCTGCCCTTACCTTTTCACTTGGAGCCAAGAGAGAAGACCTGATGCTGGGGATGAAGCAGCCAAATCTGAGTCCCTAGGAGCAGCTCGGGAGGGAGAGGAGGCCAGAATAAATCTTGTTTTATTGGCCAGGTCTCTAGTGATCTAATTATAGCAGAAGATATACCGAATGCCAGACCAAATGAAAAGGCACGAAGCCTGCCCAGGTATCGAGTATTGGCAGCGTTTGTTATCTTTGCCACTGGGACTTGCAAAAGACCTGGGTAGAATCGACTCCAGGCTCTGTTTCAGTTTCAGGGCCCTTCTCACCTTGACTGCCCCTGGAGTTCTTCATGGCCTCACAGGACCATGAATGTTTATCTCTCCCCTTATCTCTCCAGCTGCTTCCCTCCTTTCTGATATTTAGTCTATAAAATCCAACCCAGAGACGACAGTAATGGAAGGAGGAAGCCCAAAAGGCTGTGATGTGAATTCTGACACTCAGACTGACGCTACCCCTGATGTAGGGCTTTGTGGAGAGGAGTGAGGCTGATAAACTCACTGAAGAGTCTGCTGATCAGGCCTGGGGTGCCAGCGGGAGAGAGTCCCCACCCATCCTGAAACAGCCGGGAGTTTAGAGTGGGAATGAGAATGTTCTTCACAGACTTGGTAAGAAATCTGGGGATTTGTGATGAATAAAAACATAGGAGATTATTCATGGCTTCTGAGTTCTGTTCCTGGGCTTGGCGTAAAGAAGCACCAATTATTTGTAGAACACCCTGGGTCCAAGTGGGCCTCACCTGCTCTTCTGCAACCAAAAGCTGAAGTGAGAAAGCAGAGCCCAGGTAACTCGGAGCAGGTCTAAACCAAAGTGGACCCTAGAGCAGGTGGGTGGCTGGGAAGCAGTCGCTATGTTTCCCACCCTCTCTAGGTGTGTAGTTTCCTCTCTGAGCACCTTCCCATTGGCCTGGCTTGCTATAAAAAGCAGTATAAGACCTGTGTTAGGTTATCACTTGGCATTTGAAGTCAACCACTTGGCACATATTTATCTAGTTCTTACTAGCAACCAAGTGAGCAAAGCAGACACTGGGGTTACAGCCCAGTGAAGAAGACATATTAAAATAATGATAACATTAGCTAAGTAGTGACAGAGATACTCGGCATGGCTTTTGTACTAGACTGCGAGCTCTTCGAGGGTGAGGGCCTCCTGGGTGTGGTTGTCCACACCTATAATCCCAGAATTCTGCCAATCCAGTGCTAGAGTGAGTGCTGAGAACAGTGGCTTAGTGAGACTGTCTCTACAAAGTGGGTGAGTGGGGATAAAGCTTAGTCTGAAGGCCCTCTGCTCAATCCTAGGACTGAAGGGGAAATAAAAAGTTTGGGGCCATCATTTCTTTTATTTTTTGAGACAGGGTCTCACTTTGTAGTTCAGGCTGGATCTGAGCTCACTATGTAGTCCAGGCAAGCCTCAAACTCAGCAATCCTCCTGTTTCTGCCTCCCGAGTGCTGGGATTACAGGCATGAGCCACCATGCTTGGCACTGTGGTATGTGGTATTGATTGCTGTTGGGCGTGAGTCTCCACGCCCAGCATTGTATGTGGTTACCGGGGATCGAACTCAGGACTTTGCGCTTGCAAGGCAGGCACTGGAACCACTGAACTAACCCTCCGGCCCGGGGCCATCATTTCTTATTCATCTCTCTGTCCCAAAGTCTGCTCTATAAAGTTGCTGAGAATGGTGACAAAGAGGACTCTTGTGGATGTTTCATTCAGAGAGCAGCCAAGAGAGACTTTGGTTGAAGGAAATGATGCTCACTTTGCAGGGAACGGCAGTCATCAAAGTCTTCCTAAATAGTGGCAGGTGTATAAGCAACTTCCTCTGATAGGAGGTGTTGGTGCTGCTGAGTGGATGGATCCGACTGCCTCAGATCTGCCACTTAGCCTTGAAGGTCTCTCAGACAGGAGCCTCCACAGCCCTACTCTTGTATATATTTAATGGCCACATGCCACAGAGCACAACCCATAACCTAGTCAGAATGACCCATCACCCCCAAGAGTTCCTGTGAAACAAACACCTGAGCGTGGTGGTGGAAATCAATCAGTGCTGTATTATGGTCTTGGATTAGTAGGCTGGGAGTTTGAAGAGGACGGCCCAAGGACAGCTTGTCTTTGCTCCATGATGTCGTGGTCCTCAGCTGGCAAGACTCAAATGACCGGGGTTTGGAGCCAACTGGAAGCTTCTTCACTTGGAGCCTGGACCGACTTGACTTCTCGGCTGGGCTTGTTGCCTACGGCATTTGCCTGTGGACTCTGGGCAGCCTTGCTTCCTCAGGGTGGTTGGTATGTTTATGTGGGTCAAGGGGTCTTTGTATCAGTGAGGATAGAATAGAATTGCATAAGTAACAATGTGCCAAACACACCAGTGTCATCTGCTTTTCCTTTCCTTTCCCCATTTTGCCATCATCCAGACCCTGTTGACCCCTTGGAGAGGAATCCTAGTACTTCATATTTGTACAGTGAACTCTGAATAGCATGAAGCAGTAAGGGCATTAGGAGGATGATATAAATTCAGGAAGGTTTTGGGCTGGAGGGTTAGCTCAGTGGTTCCAGTGCCTGCCTTGCAAGCACAAGGTCCTGAGTTCAATCTCCGGTAACCACATACAATGTTGGGCGTGGAGATTCACGCCCAACAGCAATCAATACCACATACCACAGTGCCAGGCATGGTGGCTCACGCCTGTAATTCCAGCACTCGGGAGGCAGAGACAGGAAGATTGCTGAGTTTGAGGCTTGCCTGGGCTACATAGTGAGCTCAGAGCCAGCCTGAACTACAAAGCGAGACCCTGTCTCAAAAAAAAAAAAATTCAGGAAGGTTTTTAAGTCTCTTGATTTCAGTTATAATATTTCAAAAGTGGGTTTTAAGAGTTAAGACATGGAATACTTAATAGTAATTAGATAAAAGTATATGCTATATTATTGTAATCATTATCATCATCACCATCATCAGATTCATCACTCTCAACATCATTACCATCATCCCTATCATCCCTATCATGGGCGCCACCATTGCTCTCATCACCATTAGCATCATCATCATCCTCCTCCTCATCGCCATTATTATTTTTACCATTTCGATTTTCATGAAATGTGATGTTTCTCAGCCAAGGCGAGAGGCAGTTGCTTTCTGTGGTCTGGACAAATACATGGGAAAAGTCAAGAAAATAAAACATATCCCTATAGATTTTCCAGAAAGAACACAGCCTTGCTAAAAACTTGATACAAGCATGTAAGAGCCATTTTGGACTTCTGCTTCCAGAAACATAAGTATATGTATTTGTGCTATTTCTGGCCACAGCTCATGGTGGTTTGCTCCAGCAGCAGTAGGAAAGATACATTCTAATACTGCTGCTCCCATAGCTGCTCTTCTCTTGTCTTGCCTTCACCTCTCCTGTTGTTTCTCTTTCCCTAAGGACCTGTGCAAGCTGCTCCCTGAAGCCTCTGCTCAAGTGATGCTTGTCTAGCAACATCTCCTGTTTCTCTGAAAACTAGCAAGGGCACCTTCCTTTGCTCTTCCCCACTCAGCTGGACTTATTTTCCTCTGTACAGAATTACTTAGCACCATCTGAGATAGACACGTTTTCTTGTTTCCCCATCAATAGAATGAAAGCTCCCCAATGCAGTCATTTCACCTGTATCTTCAATACCCAAACAGTCCAAGACACTTAATGAGGATGCTGAGCTGGAAATGACAGAGCACACTTTTTTTTTTTTTTTGCAGTACCAGGGATCGAACTTGGGCCCCCACATAGTTTTTTGGTTTTTGTTTTGTTTTGTTTTACATTTTATTGGTACATTATATGTACACATCACAATTACACTACACATTGAGAACTTGTACCAGTATATGACATAACTTTATTCTCATTTTTCCCCCCTCCCCTACCCACTCTACCTCCCCCCACCCCTATATATACAAGCATTGTTTCCTTTTACCATCAGTTTTTTCTCCATTATTTACCCCTAAATCCCATTACCCTTTGAATATTTACTATTTCACAATATCAGTTGTGCATTCTAGAACACATTTATAGCCTCAGTTTCTCATATCAGAGAAAATATACAATATTTGCACATCTGTGACCTATTTATTTCACTTATAAGTATGTCCTGAAGGTACGTCCATTTGAGTATAAATAATTCAGTCTCATCATTCTTATGGCAGAGTAATACTCCATTTTTCTTCTGGCCAAGTCTAAGGGTAATTACTTTGAGACTAGAGTGTAGGTGAGCTAGAACTCACCCAAAGAGCTCTTAGAGTTTCTCTCTCACTGTATAATTTGTGCAGCTCAGTAGTTTATAGAATATTCACAGATCTATGCAGTCATCACCATAGTCAATTTCAGAGCATCACCCCTGTGACAGTTAAATCACACTCCTAGGTGCATCTGTGTGGGTCATGGAGCCGTGGTGTAGGGTATAAGAAGTGGTTTCTCATGGGATCCTTTCTGGATCTGTTCCCTTGTTCTGCCTTCTGGCTGCTGTGAACTCTAAGCAACTTTGCTTTGCCATGCCCTTCCACCATGAAGTTTCTGCATTGGAGCCAGCTGGTGTGGAGTGAATTGGAGTTTGAGCATAATTAAACTTTTCCTTCTTTAAGTTGTGGGTATTGGGTATTGAGTTCCAGCAACAGGACTCAATAATCCTCCAATACTCTCCTCACTTCCTAGCACAATGTAATCATAAATCTATTTTCTGTGCCTGCAAATTTGTCTAATCTACACAGTTCATATAAATGCCATGTAATATACAACCTCTGTTTCTGGCTTCTTTTGGCATTCTGTTTTTGAGTCTCATCATATTGTAGCACACGTCATGCTTTCAGTGCAGTTGAAAAATATCCCATTGTATGGATATATAGTACCACACTTTATTGATCAGTTTGTCAATGGGTGGGCATTGGAGTTGTTTTCACATTTTGGCCAATACGAATAATACTGCTATGAGCATTCAGTTGTAAGTTTTTGTGTGAATACTTGTTTTCATTTCTTTTGGATATATATATAGGGCTGGAACTGCTGGGGCCTTGAATGACTGTATATTTAATCTTCATAGGAGCTGTCAGACTGTTTGCCAAAGTGGCTGCATCACTCTAATGATCTTTTGGGACTTGAAAGGTCTTTAAATTCTACTCTGTACTAAATACACGTTTTTATAAAATTAATGTAATTTAGAGCAGTGTACATTGTTCCTCTTAGATACAGGACTTTTTGAATGGAATTTAATCAAAGAAGCTGAATGGCCTGCCACTCAGTGGTAGCATTCAGTGCCATGGAATTAATTCACAGTCAGATGTAAGGAACCCTCGTTAATGGGAAGGCAGAGCTGTGCCCTCACCGGGGAAGACTTTCAATTTAGCATTTCCTCATTGATTATGAAAACTCCAGGGGATGAGAGAGTTCTTTCCCAGGGGCAGGTCTCTTTCTGGGGTGAGGAAGGAATCTGGCTTTTCTGTAGTCTTCTTTGATGCTGTGTAATTCTGAAAGTAGAGGTAGGTGTGCTGAGAGAGCTGCATTCAAAGTGGTATGGTTCAGTGCCTTTGCTTTGTGCTCCTTCTCTGCAGGGGAGTCTGGCACAAGTGTTCTTTAGCATACATACATCTCATGATGCTCTAGTTACTGCAAAGTCTGACTCCCCCCAGATACTACCTGCTGGAAGAAACACATCTGTGAACTCAGGGACATGTGCAGATGCAAGCCTTGCTCTCCTAGAAGGCTGGAAAAACTCAGTCCCTAGAGGTCATAGGGGAGCCATGCCAAGAACCTGCTGGCTCCAATTTATTGATTCAAACTTAACATGAAATAAAAACTACACTAGCAATATGTGATCACATGCTTTCTATAAACATCCAAATAGCACAAATATAGGATGAAGGTTGAAAATGTCCCTTCACATTCTTCCCTTGGCATGACTGCAGGCACCAGTCCCCAACCTTCTGCCTTGCTGTAACCAGTTTACCAGAGAAGTGGGCACTCTGTTGTGTTTCTTAAATATTTCCATCTGAGGGTAACTTTTTAACCTCCATATGTGGAGGGGTGTGTGTGTAGTCTATTACCTGAGAAATAAACTGTTGGTGTTAGCTGATCTTTAAAGTATTCTAACTCCGGAGGACCATGCAGAAATACTTCCTTAATGTTTCCTTTGGCATGTCCTTTGCTGATCCAGGTAGGATGAGTGGCCATTAGCCCCTGTACTTGCTCTCCTTGCTTCTCTTCTTGTGAGTCAGGGTGTTGTCCAGACAGAAGCTGGAAGATGTGTCCTTGTCTGCCCTGGGTGATCCTGGGGAATTAAGTATTTTATATCCTTTGGAGAAAGGCACTTACACCCCAAGAAAACCTCCCCTGCTCAGCCTCACCCATTATGCTGTCATATTATAAGGCAGTGGACTCCCTTTCCACATGAGCAAGGTATTGGGCAAAGGGGGGAGGGATGGAGAATCCTGTTTCATCTCACCCTATATGGGTTCACAGACTTGGGTAACACATTTGTGTAGTTTTTCTTTGCTCCATAAACACCATCATGATTTAAGAATTATTTTATATTTTGATTTGAATCTGGAATGTCCCCCAAGATGCATATGTTGAAGGTTTGGTTCATAAAGCATCAGTGTGGACTTTGAAAGGTGATGGTATCATGAGAGTTCTGACCTCACAAGTAGGTTAATCCATGTGGATATTTAACTTGATGGGCTGTTGGGAGGTGATGAAAATATTAGAAGATGGGCCCTTGTTAGAGGAAATAGGACACTGAGATGTACCCTAGAAAGGTAGATTTTGCTCCTGGCTTCTTCCTTCCTCTCTTTTTGCTTCCTGGCTGCCATGAGATGAGAAGCTTTGCTCTAACATACGCATTTGTGCAACATAGCAGGTAAAATACAGTGATGACTGATAATATTTCAACCTATCTACATATGTGTGCCTATGAAAATAGGCACTGATTGAATAGACCTCTATCTTTTCTTATGTAATTATTAAACTTGAGGTTGTTCTGTTATTTTGTAAAATAGTTTACTAAGTTAAAATATACAAAAAGCAAGTTTTATTATTTACATACACTGACCATAGGATATATTTTATATATAGTCTAAGGCAATATGTTTTCACTCATTGTGGCCCAGACAAGCCCAGAGGTTGGGCACCCATGCTATAATAGTTTCACAAAAATTTCTAGAGGATGAGAAATGCTAATATACTTGTAATATTATCAGATGTAGATAACACTTGAGAGAATTTAAAAGTAGACTTAAAGGATCATTTTTTTTTTGCTTGAAGCAGAGTATAATCTTTCCCACTTTCCAGTCCTAAATAGCTATTGCTTCTTTTTTTAAAAAATTAAATTCTTTATTGGTACAATTTATATACATCTCAAAATCATGTATAACATTGGGGAATTTGTACCAGTATATGATACAAGTTAATTCTCATTTTTATCCATATCCCTTCTTTTTAAAAATAAATTTTATTTATCTTGATCCCCTCCTCTCCTCCCTACGTACAAAAGCTTTATTTCAATTTTTTCCAGTTTCATTTTTTTCTTATCCCTCCTCCCTTGTTCCTCTCCTCACTCGAGCATTTTTATACCCTTTCCTAATATGTATTATATATTTAATCCTTATTTCCAAGTTTAATTTCTCACACCAGAGAAACAATGCGATGCTTAACATGTGTGTCTATTTCACTCAAGAGTATGATCTCAAGGTACAACCATTTACCTACAAATGTCCGAAGCTTATCTGAAAGGATAAATCTTAACTCTCAGAAAATCTAACTTTTAGAAAATATATGGATTTACTTATTCCATGCAAAATAAGTACAGTTATAACAACTAATGACATCTAGAAATGCATAGAGTCATTTATTAGCTTTGGTGCTCACTTGATTCTTGCCAATCAAGCTTTGACAGACACCTTCAGAATCCCTCTAATCCCAGTGTGTCATTTCAAAGGGTCATGGGATCGATAATAAACACTGAAAGGGAGATTCTCCCTTCATCTATGATATGACCCTGATATCATACTGCTATATATTTATCAAACAGAAATAAAATCTACATGCACACAAAGATTTCGATATGAATGTTCACAGTAACTTTGTTGACAAAGGCTTAAAAACTGGAAATAGTCCAAGTAGGTATACAAATGGTGTCTCTCTAGGCAATGGAAAATCATTTAACAGCTAATAAGAACTGTCAACTGACCCACAGCACAGACATCAGAATCACTATGCCTAGTGGAAACAGCCAGATACAAAAGAGGCCACTCTTTTATATAATTCCAGTTACATACAGTGCTATCTAATTTCTAGTGACAAAATGCTCATCAGTGATTGCCAGAGGGCAGAGGTTAAGGGAGAGGTGAAAGGGCATGGGGGATCTGTTGGAAGTGATTGAATGCAATCTGCTGTATGTAAATTATTTCTCAGTGGACTTGGTGAGGAAAAAACCAAGCTTTTATTGAAATTTTGCAGGATGACTATTTATTAACCTTGAAATCTAACTTAATTGCCTTTCAATTTTATGTAAGAATTAAAGAGTATGTATATCACACAATCAGGACAGTGCCTGCCACGTGAGTGGTAGGAAAATGATGAATGTTCCTGTCATTGTCATGGTGCCATGTGGACAAGCAGGTCCCTGTAAACCTGTATTCTTTTTTTTTGGAGACAGAGTCTTGCTTTGTAGTTCAGGCTGGGCCTAAGCTCTCTATGTACCCCAGGCAAGCCTTGAACTCACAGCAATCCTCCTGCCTCTGCCTCCCGAGTTCTGGGATTACAGGCGTGAGCCACCACATATTCCATTGTGGTGTGTGGTACTGATTGCTGGTGGGCATGAGTCACCGTGCCCAGTATTATTGTATGTGGTTATTGGGAAGTGAACTCGGTACCTTGTGCTTGCAAGGCAGATGCCAGAACCACTGAGTTAAATCCCTGGCCCAAACCTGTATTCTTAGAGCCTCTTTGGGTGCTTGACAAATTGTGGGTTTTACATAAATTCTTTTGGATAAATAAAAGAGAAATTTTGGAAATTTCATAATCAAATATTGTAATAAGAGGATAACAATAGTTATCACACGGTGTATCATTATATTAGAAGTAGTTACTCTGAGTACAAGACATATATCAAAAAGGTTCTTACAAAACAAAAACAAATGGAGAGTAACATAAATTTTTCTTTCCAAAAAGCTAAGATAAACTAACAGTGTGGATGAAACCCTATTAGCATATATATTGAAATATTTAAAAAACAATGGAATTTGTAATTTGGGGTAGTGTTTGAATTCTATTTATCTCTCTTCTAATTTATTCTTTGTCTTTCTCATATAAGGAAAATCATGAGCCTGTGTGTCTGACCTACTTCATTTAATAGTATCTTCTCAAGTTGCATTCATTTACTTACAAGTATCTCAAGATGACCTCTCTTTATGACACTGTAATACCACATTGTATATAAATACTGTGTTTTCCTTACCCATTCATCTGTAGATGGACATATAAATTTTCCCAAGATTTAGCTATTATAAATTGTGTGACTATAAACATGGGTATGCATGTACCCTTGTAACATGATGAATTTAACTCTTCAGGAAGAAAGTTTTTTTTTTTTTGAGACAGGATCTCACTTTGTAGTTCAGGCTGGCCCTGAGCTCACTATGTAGCCCAGGCAAGCCTCAAACTCAGCAATCCTCCTATCTCTGCCTCCTGGAGTGCTGAGATTACAGGTGTGAACCACCATGCCTGGCAGGAAGAAACTTTTTAAAAAATGGATTTTATTGGTACACTTTATATACACGTTATGATCACTCTTGACATTGACAATTTGTATCAGTACATGACACAATTTAATTCTCATTTTTTGGGAAGATACTTAGAAGGGGAATAGCTGGGTGAAATGGAATTTCTATTTTTAGTTTTTTTGAGGAAGCTTTACACAGATTTCTGTAGCAGTTGTACATATTAGTTTACATTCCCACCAACAATGTAATGGGGTTACTTTTTCCTCAGATCCTTAGTAACACTTGTTAATATTACATTTTTTGATGATAGCCACTCTTTCAGGGCAAGATGGTATCTCAGTGTAGCTTTAATTTGCATTTTTCTGGTGGCCAGCACTGATGAAGATTTTTTGATTTATTTATTAGCCATTTATACTTCTTCTGGGAAGTGTGTATACATTTTGGTTGCCTATTTTTTACTGGTTCTTTTATTTTTGGAGGTCTAAGTTTTTAAGTTCTTTATATATTCTTGATGTTAGTCTTTAGACTGAGGAATGAACACTTCTTAAAATTTTTCTCACTCTAGATCATCTCTTCACTCTGTTGGTTGTTTCCCTTGTGGTACAGAAGTTTCTAATTTGATATGATCTCGTTTGTCGATTTTGGGTATTATTTTTTGTGCCACTGGCGTTCTGCTCTGAAGGTCCTTACCTATGTCTTCAAGAGCTGTACCTTTTCCCCGTAGATTATTTCTGTTTTAATATTTAGATTTTGGATACATTTTGACTTTAATACGTGGTGAGATACATAGGTCTCGACTTAGTCTTCTGCTTGTGAGTATCCAGTTGTCCCAGAAGCATTTATTAAAGAGGCTGTATGAAAGAGACTTTTAGGTAATATGGACCAGTCTTTAACTCACACCACAGCTGGGCCCTGCAGTCAGGGAGAGGATGATGCCCTGGCCAGAGAACACTGTGGCAGAAAGGGAGAGTGCTGGGATACGGGACAGCCCATCGCAGTTTTCCTCTGCAGAAGTCTGTCCCTGCCAGTGTGTCCTCAGCCCTGCTGCATGATGTGCAGATCCTGAGACTCATGGGGAGAACTGGAGTGGGCTGATGGGCATCGCCTGCTATGCTGTCTCAGAGCTGCCTGCAAGGAAGTAGTGCTTTCCCTGCCTGTTGCCCTGGCTGGAGATAACTTGGATGTGTAGTTTATCTCCCAGCTGTACAATCTTGATGGTCCCAGTGCTGGCGGGAGATCTGGAGACACTCTCTGGAAGGTGCTTCTTGCCAGTGGCTGGTGAATGACAGATGAATGGGAACTATAATCCTCTGGAACTCTCCATCGTGCAGGACTCTTGAGTTCTGAGTCATGCATCGGGCCTTTTCCCACCCCAAGTAGCTCAAGTCTTGCACTAGTATGGACAAAAGTTCAAAGAATAGGTTATTTTGTCTCTGGGAAGTGATGACATTTGTCCTTCTGTGACTTGAAGATGCCTTGAACTGACCCTACCTTCTGATGGCCCTAGAGACTTGGTAGATGGGTGTCTGGAAATGACAACTGGAAATTGTGTTTTCTTTGGGCTGGAAAACTTATAATACCCGACTTCTCAATGCATTCTTTTTTTTTTTTTTTTGAGACAGGGTCTCGCTTTGTAGTTCAGGCTGGCCCTGAACTCACTATGTAGCCCAGGCAAGCCTCGAACTCAGCAATCCTCCTGTCTCTGCCTCCCGAGTGCTGGGATTACAGGCATGAGCCACCATGCCCGGCTCAATGCATTCTTAAAACATTTTTTGTTTACCAGTGTTGTGCATGAACATAGTTTAAAGAGAAAAATCAATCCACAGGAAAGATGGTACTCTCCTGTCTATTCCCAGTCTCCACATAGGACAACTGTCAACCTCTTTTGGCTAAATTTTGTAAACATATTTCTGTGGCTACCTCTTATTTGACTCAGTTTTGAAGTATCTGCGACTCAACTTTTTTTTTTTTTTTTTTGAGACAGGGTCTCACTTTGTTTTTCTTGCTGGCCTTGAGCTCACTATGTAGCCCAGGCAATCATGGAACTCAGCAATCCTCTTGCCTCTGCCTCCCAAGTGCTGGGATTACAGGCGTGAGCCACCACACCCGGCATTGTTGTATGTGGTACTGATTGCCAGTGGGCGTGAGTCACCATGCCCAGAACTGTTGTGGTTACTGGGGATCGAACCAGGGCTCTTGCGCTTGCTAGGCAGGTGTTGGAACCACTGAGCTAAGTTTCCAGCCCCTGTGACTCAATTGTGTAGAAGTTGAGGCAAGGATTTAACTTTTTCATTCCACCTCTTCAACATGTACACACACCCTCAGAGTTCTCCATTTTCCCAACATCATCATACTAGAATTTTGGTTATTTTTATTATTTACTATTAACATCACTAAAGTACAAATACATCTAAAACTGAACAGTAGTGTACTGAGATTACATTTACTTTTCTATATTTTTTTCTTTTGAAGTTAGCACATATCTTGTTTCTGGTTTGTTTGCTAAGTTTTCTATCTTCTCATCATTTATTCACTTCCAAATTTATTAGCAAATAATCTAAATTTATTGACAGGATGTCTGATCAGTTTTATCTTTTGGAAGAAGCCCCTGGAGACTGCGGAGTGGCTTCCTTATGAACTCTCCCCTTCCCCCTGGTGCACATAGAAGTTTATCTGCGTCATCATCCAAAGGGTGCCCCCTCCTCTTCCCTATGCCACGTCTCACAGAGCTTCTCCTGTGAGTTCCTGTTTGTTTTGGTGAAGGTCAGAATCCATCAGTTTCCTGGAAAATGGCAAAAATTCACATACAGATATTTTGGAGATTCTGGTATTTGTATATACACATATATGATAGCCTAGAATTTTAAAAAAGAACAGTTTCCTTTCAAAAGTTGGAGGCATTACTTTATTATCTCCCATTTCTTCCTTCTTTTCTTCCTCCCTCCCTCCCTCCCTCCCTCCCTCCTTTCTTTCTTTCTTTCTTCCTTCCTTCCTTCCTT
>PVIC010041967.1:0-16013 GCA_004025085.1 Thryonomys swinderianus | reverse complement strand
GAACCAGTGAACTAACCCTCCGGACCAAGTCTTCGTTCCTTTTGAGTAACTTTGTCTGCGTTAGGGAAAGTCCAATTATGAGGTCATAATCCCATTGTTGAAACGTGTCCCTGCACATTGCGATGTGTGTGTGGATAGTTAGTGCCTGCAGACACAGGTGGGAAATATCTGTTTTCCACATGAAAGTTTTGGATCACAACTAATTGCCAGATACCTGTATTTTCTAGCAATACCCAAGGAAATGAAAGGAAGTAGCTGGGATATCAGGGGCTTAACCTCCCCAAGCAATGCCTTGAATTTACACAGTGTAGCTATAATTTGATTTTCAGAATCTGAGTGGGACTGTACTCCCTGCTCACTGCGTAAATTATTTTCAAGCGTAGGGACGGATTGATTGTCGATGTACCATGTGCCTGAGGAGAACTCTGCCTTATTATGGAAATCCCACACTCTTTGTAGGGGCACACGGTGGAGAAACAGTGGTAATGTTCTTATTCTTAGAATGTGAATGAAGAAAAGCACACTGCGTCCTTCATGAAAGTAAAGACTAGGAGTGCTCTTCCAAGGGTGGATATCTCATTTTGACCACAAGCTCCATTCAAGGGAATGGCAGCTGGAATGATATTCATAGATTACTCTCTCAAAGCGAAACACCTGGAACTCACACCTGCTTTTGATGAAGTCAGTTTCAGGAACGGAGAGGAAATCAGCACTTTCCTGCTCTTAGCCATGTATTGCAAAACACAAGAGTGTGTTCCTTTAGACTACCTTTGTGAGAGGTAGTGAAAGTCCTATTATTACGTCACAATCGCATTGTACAAAAGAGTCCTGGCGTACTGCTCGGTGTGTTGGGACCGTGAGAGCCTGAAGAGAGAGGTGGAAAAGGCCAGTTTTCCACATCAATTTCTTGGATAACACCTAATTCCAACATGCCTCTCTTTTGTAGCCAAATATTAGCAATTGAAGTGGAGAATCTGGGATTCCCCGTGCTTAATCTCCCCAAGCAAAAGCTGGAATTCACACCGTGTTGCTATAAACTGGTTTTCAGAATCTGAGTGGGACTGTGCTCACTGCTCACTCTGTGCCTTATTTGCAAGTGTAAGAACAAATTGATTCTCCTTGTTCCCTGTGCCCGGGAAGAACAGTGGCTTCTTATTAAAATCCTGAACTCACTTGATGCACAAAAAATGCATTAACTGAAGTAATGTTCTAATTGTTAGAATATGAGTGGAGAAAAGCACACTGCCTCCTTCGGAAATCTCTGTAGTAGGAGTGCTATTGCACGGGTGGATATCTCCTTTGACCACAAGTTCCATTCAAGTGAATGGCAGCTGGCATCATATTCGTAGATGACTCCGCCAAGTCAAAACACCTGGAAGTGAGACCTGCTTTTGGTGAAGTCAGTTTCAGTATCAGAGCGGAAATTACTTGCACCCTTCTGTTTGTCGTTCACTGCCAGGTGACAAGCGTTTGTTCCTTTCGAGTACCTTTGTCTGCGGTAGTGAAAGAACAATTATGACGTCATTATTCCATTGCAGAAATGAATCCTTCCACACTGCTATGTGTTTTTGGACCATTAGAGCCTGAAGATGAAGGTGGAAAATGCCTGTTTTCCACAAGAGAAGTTTGGATCACACCTAAATGCCTGATGCCTCTCTTTTCTAGCAACATCCTAGCAAGTTAGATGGAGTGGCTGGGATATCATGGGCTGAATCCCCTCATGCAAAACTGGAATTCACACAGTGTTGAATATACTGATTTTCAGAATCTGAGTGGGACTACACACCCTGTTTACTAAGCGAATTATTTTCAAGTGTATTAATAGATTGAATGTCCATGTTCCCTGTGCCTGAGGAGAAATCTGCCTTATTATTGAATTCCTGCACTCTTTGTAAGGGCATATGTTGGGGAAACAGTGGTAATGTTCTTATGGTTAGAATATGAATGAAGAAAAGCACACTGCATCCTTTATAAATCTCAAGACTAGGAGTGCTATTCCACGGGTGGATATCTACTTTTGACCACAAGCTATATTCAAGCGAATGGCAGATGCAGTGATATTCATAGATTACACCCTCAAAGAGAAACATCTGGAACTCAGACCTGCTTCTTGTGAAGTCAGTTTCAGGAACGGAGTGGAAACTACTACTACCTTTCTCTTTGCCGTTTATGCCAGGAGGCAAGACTTTGTTCTTGTTTTTTTTTTTTTTTTTTTTTTTTTTTTTTTTTTTTTTTTTTTTTTTTTTTTTTTTTTTTTTTTTTTTTTTTTTTTTTTTTTTTTTTTTTTTTTTTTTTTTTTTTTTTTTTTTTTTTTTTTTTTTTTTTGGTGACACGGTCTCGATTTGTAGTTCAGCCTTGGCCTGAGCTCACTATGGTGCCCAGCCAAGCCGCCACGAACTCAACAATCCTCCTGTCTCTGCATGCCCAGTGCTGGGATTACAGGCGTGAGCCACCACGCCCAGCATTATATGTGGTAACCGGGGATTGAACTCAGGTCCTTACGCTTGCGAGGCAGGTTCCCGAACCACTGAGCTAATCCTCTGGCCCCAAGACTTTCTTCCTTTTGACTACCTTTGTCTGCGATAGGGAAAGTACAATTATGAGGTCATAATCCCATTGTTGAAACGTGTCCTTGCACATTGCTATGTGTGTTTGGATCGTTAGAGCCTGCAGACAGAGGTGGGAAATATCTGTTCGCCACAGGGAAGTTTTGGATCACAGCTAATTGCCAGATACCTGTATTTTCCAGCAATACCCAAGGAAGTGAAAGGTAGTAGCTGGGATATCAGGGGCTTAACCTCCCCAAGCAAAGGCTTGAATTCACACAGTGCAGCTATAAATTGGTTTTCAGAATCTGAGTGGGACTGTACTCACTGCTCACTCTGTGCCTCATTTGCAAGTGTAAGAACAAATTGATTCTCCTTGTTCCCTGTGCCACGGAAGAACAATGGCTTCTTATTAAAATCCTGCACTCACTTGACGCACAAAAAATGTAGAAACTGACGTCATGTTCTAATTGTTAGAATCTGAGTGGAGAAAAGCACACTGCCTCCTTCTGAAATCTCTGTAGTAGGAGTGCTATTGCACGGGTGGATATCTCCTTTGACCACAAGTTCCATTCAAGTGAACGACAGCTGGCATCATATTCGTAGATTACTCTGCCAAGTCAAAACACCTGGAAGTGAGACCTGCTTTTGTTGAAATCAGTTTCAGGTTCAGAGGGGAAATTACTTCCACCCTTCTGTTTGTCGTTCATTGCCAGGTGACAAGCGTTTGTTATTTTCAAGTACCTTTGTCTGCGGTAGTGAAAGAACAATTATGACGTCATCATTCCATTGCAGAATTGAGTCCTTCCACACTGCTATGTGATTTTGGACCATTAGAGCCTGAAGATGAAGGTGGAAAATGCCTGTTTTCCACAAGACAAGTTTGGATCACACGTAAATGCCAGATGCCTCTCTTTTCTACCAACATCCTAGCAAGTTAAATGTAGTGGCTTGGATATCATGGGCTGAATCCCCTCATGCAAAAGCTGGAATTCAGACCGTGTTGAATGAACTGATTTTCAGAATCTGAGTGGGACTACACACCCTGTTCACTATGTGAATTTTTTCAAGTGTATTAACAGATTGAATGTCCATGCTCCCTGAGCCTGAGGAGAAATCTGCCTTATTATTGAATTCCTGCACTCTTTGTAAGGGCACACGTTGGAGAAACAGTGGTAATGTTCTTATGGTTAGAATATGAATGAAGAAAAGCACACTGCGTCCTTCATAAATCTCAAGACTAGGAGTGCTATTCCACGGGTGGATATCTACTTTTGACCACAAGCTATATTCAAGCGAATGGCAGATGCAGTGATATTCATAGATTACACCCTCAAAGAGAAACATCTGGAACTCAGACCTGCTTCTTGTGAAGTCAGTTTCAGTAACGGAGTGGAAACTACTACCACCTTTCTCTTTGCCGTTTATGCCAGGAGGCAAGAATTTGTTCTTTTTTCTTTTTTTTCTTTTTGGTGACAGGGTCTCGATTTGTAGTTCAGGCTTGGCCTGAGCTCACTATGGTGCCCAGCCCAGCCGCCACGAACTCAGCAATCCTCCTGTCTCTGCCTGCCGAGTGTTGGGATTACAGGCATGAGCCACCACGCCCAGCTTTATATGTGGTAACCGGGGATTGAACTCAGGTCCTTACGCTTGCGAGGCAGGTGCCCGAACCACTGAGCTAATCCTCTGGCCCCAAGACTTTCTTCCTTTTGACTACCTTTGTCTGCGATAGGGAAAGTACAATTATGAGGTCATAGTCCCATTGTTGAAACGTGTCCTTGCACATTGCTATGTGTGTTTGGATCGTTAGAGCCTGCAGACCGAGGTGGGAAATATCTGTTTTCCACATGGAAGTTTTGGATCACACCTAAATGCCAGATACCTGTATTTTCAAGCAGTAACCAAGGAAGTGAAAGGTAGTAGCAGGGATATCAGGGGCTTAACCTCCCCAAGCAAAGGCTTGAATTCACACAGTGCAGCTATAAACTGGTTTTCAGAATCTGAGTGGGACGGTACTCACTGCTCACTCTGTGCCTTATTTGCAAGTGTAAGAACAAATTGATTCTCCTTGTTCCCTGTGCCACGGAAGAACAGTGGCTTCTTATTAAAATCCTTTACTCACTTGACGCACAAAAAATGCAGAAACTGACGTCATGTTCTAATTGTTAGAATCTGAGTGGAGAAAAGCACACTGCCTCCTTCGGAATTCTCTGTAGTAGGAGTGCTATTGCACGGTTGGATATCTCCTTTGACCACAAGTTCCATTCAAGTGAATGGCAGCTGGCATCATATTCGTAGATTACTCTGCCAAGTCAAAACACCTGGAAGTGAGATCTGCTTTTGTTGAAATCAGTTTCAGTATCGGAGGGGAAATTAATTCCACCCTTCTGTTTGTCATTCACTGCCAGGTGACAAGCCTTTGTTCCTTTCGAGTACCTTTGTCTGCGGTAGTGAAAGAACAATTATGACGTCATCATTCCATTGCAGAATTGAGTCCTTCCACACTGCTATGTGTTTTTGGACCATTAGAGCCTGAAGATGAAGGTGGAAAATGCCTGTTTTCCACAAGACAAGTTTGGATCACACGTAAATGCCAGATGACACTCTTTTCTAGCAACATCCTTGCAAGTTAAATGGAGTGGCTTGGATATCATGGGCTGAATCCCCTCATGCCAAATCTGGAATTCACACCGTGATGAATAAACTGATTTTCAGAATCTGAGTGTGACTACACACCCTGTTCACTATGTGAATTATTTTCAAGTGTATTAGCAGATTGAATGTCCATGTTCCCTGAGCCTGAGGAGAAATTTGCCTTATATTGAATTCCTGCACTCTCTGTAAGGGCACACGTTGGAGAAACAGTGGTAATGTTCTTATGGTTAGAATATGAATGGAGAAAAGCACACTGCGTCCTTTATAAATCTCAAGACTAGGAGTGCTATTCCACGGGTGGATATCTACTTTTGACCACAAGCTATATTCAAGCGAATGGCAGATGCAGTGATATTCATAGATTACACCCTCAAAGAGAAACATCTGGAACTCAGACCTGCTTCTTGTGAAGTCAGTTTCAGGAACGGAGTGGAAATAACTACCACCTTCCTCTTTGCCTTTTATGCCAGGAGGCAAGACTTTGTTCTTTTTTTTTTTTTTTCTTTTTCTTTTTGGTGACAGGGTCTCGCTTTGTAGTTCACGCTGGCCCTGAGCTCACTATCGTGCCCAGCCAAGCCGCCACGAACTCAGTAATCCTCATGTCTCTGCCTCCCGAGTGCTGGGATTACAGCGTGAGCCAGCACACCCAGCATTATATATGGTAAACGGGGATTGAACTCAGGTCCTTACGCTTGCGAGGCAGGCGCCGGAACCACTGTGCTAACCCTCTGGCCCCAAGACTTTCTTCATTTTGACTACCTTTGTCTGCGATAGGGAAAGTCCAATTATGAGGTCATAATCCCATTGTTGAAACGTGTCCTTGCACATTGCTATGTGTGTTTGGATCATTAGAGCCTGCAGACAGAGGTGGGAAATGTCTGTTTTCCACATGGAAGTTTTGGATCACACCTAATTGCCAGATACCTGTATTTTCCAGCAATACCCAAGGAAGTGAAAGGAAGTAGCTGGGATATCAGGGGCTTAACCTCCCCAAGCAAAGGCTTGAATTCACACAGTGTAGCTATAAACTGATTTTCAGAATCTGAGTGGGACACTACTCCCTGCTCATTGTGTAAATTATTTTCAAGCTTAGGGACACATTGATTCTCCATGTTCCATGTGCCTGAGAACTCTGCCTTATTATGGGAATCCCACACTCTTTGTACGGGCACACGGTGGAGAAACAGTGGTAATGTTCTTATTCTTTGAATGTGAATGAAGAAAAGCACACTGTGTCCTTCATGAAAGTAAAGACTAGGAGGGCTCTTCCAAGGGTGGATATCTCCTTTTCACCACAAGCTCCATTCAAGGGAATGGCAGCTGGAGTGATATTCATAGATTACTCCCTCAAAGAGAAGCACCTGGAACTCACACCTGCTTTTGGTGAAGTCAGTTTCAGGAACGGAGAGGAAATCAGCACGTTAATCCTCTTAGCCATGTATTGCAAAACAAAAGAGTTTGTTCCTTTAGACTACCTTTGTGAGAGGTAGTGAAAGTCCTATTATTACTTCACAATCGCATTGTACAAAAGATTCCTGGCGTACTGCTCGGTGTGTTGGGACCGTTAGAGCCTGAAGACAGAGGTGGAAAATGCCTGTTTTCCACATCAATTTCTTGGATAACAACTAATTCCAACATGCCTCTCTTTTCTAGCCAAATATAAGCAATTGAAATGGAGAATCTGGTATTCCCCATGCTTAATCTCACCAAACAAACGCTGGAATTCACACCGTGTTGCTATAAACTGGTTTTGAGAATCTGAGTGGGACTGTACTCACTGCTCACTCTGTGCCTTATTTACAAGTGTACGAACAAATTGATTCTCCTTTTTCCCTGTGCCAGGGAAGAACGGTGGCTTCTTATTAAAATCCTGAACTCACTTGATGCACAAAAAATGCAGAAACTGACGTCATGTTCTAACTGTTAGAATCTGAGTGGAGAAAAGCACACTGCCTCCTTCGGAAATCTCTTTAGTAGGAGTGCTATTGCACTGGTGGATATCTCCTTTGACCACAAGTTTCATTCAAGCGAATGGCAGCTGGCACCATATTCGTAGATGAGTCCGCCAAGTCAAAACACCTGGATGTGAGACCTGCTTTTGGTGAAGTCAGTTTCAGTATCAGAGGGGAAATTACTTCCAACCTTCTCTTTGTCGTTCACCACCAGGAGACAAGCGTTTGTTCCTTTAGAGTACCTTTGTCTGCGGTAGTGAAAGAACAATTATGACGTCATAATTCCATTGCGAAATGAGTCCTTCCACACTGCTATGTGTTTTTGGACCATTAGAGCCTGAAGATGAAGGTGGAAAATGCCTGTTTTCCACAAGAAAAGTTTGGATCACACCTAAATGCCTGATGCCTCTCTTTTCTAGCAACGTCCTACCAAGTTACATGGAGTGGCTGGGATATCATGGGCTGAATCCCCTCAAGCAATACTGGAATTCACACCGTGTTGAATAAACTGTTTTTCAGAATCTGAGTTGGACTACACACCCTGTTCATTTTGTGAATTACTTTCAAGTGTATTAACAAATTGAATATCCATGTTCCCTGTGCCTGAGGAGAAATCTGCCTTATTATTCAATTCCTGCACTCTTTGTAAGGGCACACGTTGGAGAAACAGTGGTAATGTTCTTATGGTTAGAATATGAATGAAGAAAAGCACACTGCGTCCTTCATAAAACTCAAGACTAGGAGTGGTATTCCCCGCGGAGATATCTCCATTTGACCATAAGCTATATTCAAGTGAATGGCAGATGAAGTGATATTCTAAGATTACAGCCTCAAAGAGAAACATCTGGAACTGAGACCTGCTTCTTGTGAAGTCAGTTTCAGGAACGGAGGGGTAATTACTACCACCTTTCTCTTTGCAGTTTACGCCAGGAGGCAAGACTTTGTTCCTTTTTTTTTTTTTTTTTTTTTTTTGAGACAGGGTCTCGCTTTGTAGTTCTGGCTGGCCCTGAGCTCACTACGGTGCCCAGGCAAGGCGCCAGGAAATCAACAATCCTCCTGTCTCTGCCTCCCGAGTCCTGGGATTACAGGCGTGAGCCACCACGCCCAGCATTATATGTGGTAACCGGGGATCGAACTCAGGTCCTTATGCTGGCGAGGCAGGTGCCGGAACCACTGAGCTAACCCTCCGGCCCCAAGACTTTGTTCCTTTTGAGTACCTTTGTCTGCGTTAGGGAAAGTCCAATTATGAGGTCATAATCCCATTGTTGAAACGTGTCCTTGCACATTGCTATGTTTGTTTGGATCGTTAGAGCCTGCAGACAGAGGTGGGAAATGCCTGTTTTCCACATGAAAGTTTTGGATCACACCTAATTGCCAGATACCTGCACTTTCTAGCAATACCCAAGGAAGTGAAAGGAAGTAGCTGGGATATCAGGGGCTTAACCTCCCCAAGCAAAGGCTTGAATTCACACAGGGTAGCTACAAACTGATTTTCAGAATCTGAGTGGGAGTGTACTCCCTGCTCACTGTGTAAATTATTTTCAAGCCTAGGAATAGATTGATTCTCCATGTTCCATGTGCCTGAGGAGAACTCTGCCTTATTATGGAAATCCCACACTCTTTGTACGGGCACACGGTGGAGAAACAGTGGTAATGTTCTTATTCTTCGAGTGTGAATGAAGAAAAGCACACTGCGTCCTTCATAAAAGTAAAGACTAGGAGTGCTCTTCCAAGGGTGGATATCTCCTTTTGACCACAAGCTCCATTCAAGGGAATGGCAGGTGGAGTGATATTCATAGATTACTCCCTCAAAGAGAAACACCTGGAACTCACACCTGCTTTTGGTGAAGTCAGTTTCAGGAACGGAGAGGAAATCAGCACGTTCCTGCTCTTAGCCATGTACTGCAAAACACAAGAGTTGATTCCTTTAGACTACCTTTGTGAGAGGTAGTGAAAGTCCTATTATTACATCACAATCGCATTGTAGAAACGAGTCCTGGCGCAGTGCTCGGTGTATTGAGACCGTTAAAGCCTGAAGACAGAGTTGGAAAATGCCTGTTTTCCACATCAATTTCCTGGATAACAGCTAATTCCAACAAGCCTCTTTTTTCTACCCAAGTCTTAGCACTTGAAGTCTAGAATCTGAGATTCCCCGTGCTTATTCTCCCCAAGCAAAAGCTGGAAATCACACCGTGTTGCTATAAACTGGTTTTGAGAATCTGAGTGGGACTGTACTCACTGCTCACTCTGTGCCTTATTTGCAAATGTAAGAACAAATTGATTCTCTTTGTTCCCTGTGCCAGGTATGAACGGTGGCTTCTTATTAAAATCCGGCTCTCACTTGACACACAAAAAATGGAGAAACTGACGTAATGTTCTAATTGTTAGAATCTGAGTGGAAAAAAGCACACTGCCTCCTTCGGAAACCTCTGTAGTAGGAGTCCTATTGCACGGGTGGATATCTACTTTGACCACAAGTTCCATTCAAGCGAATGGCAGCTGGCATCATATTCGTAGATGACTCCGCCAAGTCAAAACACCTGGAAGTGAGACCTGCTTTTGGTGAAGTCAGTTTCAGTATCGGAGGGGAAATTACTTCCACCCTTCTCTTTGTCGTTCACCGCCAGGAGACAAGCGTTTGTTCCTTTAGAGTACCTTTGTCTGCGGTAGTGAAAGAACAATTATGACGTCATAATTCCACTGCCGAAATGAGTCCTTCCACACTGCTATGTGTTTTTGGAGCACAACAGCCTGAAGATGAAGGTGGAAAATGCCTATTTTCCGCAAAAAACGTTTGGATCCCACTTAAATGCCAGATGCCTCTCTTTTCTAGCAACATCCTAGCAAGTTAAATGGAGTGGCTGGGATATCATGGGCTGAATCCCCTCAAGCAAAATCTGGAATTCACACCGTGTTGAATAAACTTTTTCAGAATCTGAGTGGGACTACACACCCTGTTCATTATGTGAATTATTTTCAAGTGTGTTAAGAGATTGAATATCTATGTTCCCTGTGCCTGAGGAGAAATCTGCCTTATTATTCAATTCCTGCACTCTTTGTAAGGGCACACGTTGGAGAAACAGTGGTAAAGTTCTTATGGTTAGGATATGAATGAAGAAAAGCACACTGCATGCTTCATAAATCTCAAGACTAGGAGTGCTATTCCACGGGTGGATATCTACGTTTGACCACAAGGTATATTCAAGCGAATGGCAGATGCAGTGATATTCATAGATTACACCCTCAAAGAGAAACATCTGGAACTCAGACCTGCTTCTTGTGAAGTCAGTTTCAGGAACCGAGTGGAAATTACTACCACCTTTCTCTTTGCCGTTTACGCCAGGAGCCAAGACTTTGTTCCTATTTTGTTTTGTTTTGTTTTGTTTCTTTTTGGAGACAGGGTCTCGCTTTGTAGTTCAGGCTGAACCTGAGCTCAAAATGGTGCCCAGGCCAGCCGCCACGAACTCAGCAATCCTCCTGTCTCTGCCTCCTGAGTGCTGGGATTACAGTCGTGAGCCACCACGCCCAGCATTATATGTGGTAAGCGGGGATCGAACTCAGGTCCTTACGCTTGCGAGGCAGTGAGTAGGGAGTAGAGTCCCATTCAGATAATGAAAATCAGTTTACAGCTACAATGTGTGAATTCAAGCTTTTTTTTCAGATTTTAACCATGAGAACATTATGTCTGTTTCTCCACCTTTTGGCCATACAAAGACTGTTGGATTTTAATAAGAAGACAAAGTTCTCCCCAGGCGCAAGGAAGAAGTAGAGTCAATATATTCATACACTTGCAAATAAGGCACAGAGTGAGTAGGGAGTACAGTACGAGTCAAATATTCAAAATCAGCTTATAGCAACACGGTGTGTATTCCAGCTTTTGCTTGGAGATTAAGCCCCGGGTATTGCAGATTCTCCACTTCAATGGCTAATACTTGGCTAGAACAGAGAGTCATGTTGGAATTAGGTGTTATCCAAGAAATTGATGTGGAATAGAGGCATTTTCCCCCTCTGTCTTCAGGCTCAAATGGTCAAAACGCACATATCAGTCCTCCAGGACTCCTTTCTACAATGCGATTTTGACATCATAATAGGACTTTAACTACCGCAGGCAAATGTAGTCTAAAGGCCCAAACTCTTGCGACCTTGCAGTAAATGGCTAGGAGAAGGGAGGTGCTAATTTGCATTCTGTGCCTCAAACTGACTTCACAAAATCCAGGGTGAGTGCCAGGTGTTTCTCTTTGAGGGAGTTATCTATGAATATCACTCAGGCTGCCATTCCCTTCAATGGAGCTTGTGCTCAAAGGAGATACCCAGCATGGAAAAGCACTCCTACTCCTTAAATTTAGGAAGGACGCAGCGTGCTTTTCCTCATTCAGATTCTAGGAATAAGAACATTAAGACTGTTTCTCCACCATTTGCCCATACAAAGAGTGCGGAATTTCCATAATAAGGCAGAGTTCTCCTCAGGCACAGGGAACAGGGAGAATCAATCTGTCCCTACTCTTGAAAATAATTTACACAGTGAGCAGGGTGTAGAGTCCCACTCAGATTCTGAAAATCAGTTTATACCTACACTGTGTGAATACAAGCTTTTGCTTGGGGAGATTAAGCCCCTGATATCCTAGCTACTTCCATTCACGTCCTCGGATATTGCTGGAAAATTGAGGTATCTGGGAAGTAGGTGTGATCCAAGACTTTCCTGTGGAAAACAGGCATTTTCCACCTCTGTCTGCAGTCTCTAAGGATCCAAACACACAAAACAGTGAGCAAGGACTCATTTCTACACAGCATTATGACGTCATAATTGGACTTTCCGTACCGCAGACAAAGGTAATCTAAAGGAAGAAAATCTTGCCTCCTGACTTAAAGGGCAAAGAGAAAGGTGGTACTAATTTCCACTCCATTCCTGAAACTAACTTCACAAGAAGCAGGTCTGAGTTCCAGGGGTTTCCTTTTGAGGGAGTAATCTATGAATATCATGGCTTCTGCCATTTGCTTGAATATAGCTTGTGGTCAAAAGGAGATATCCACCTGTTCAAAAGCAGTCCTAGTCTTGAGATTTATGAAGGATGCAGTGTACTTTTCTTCATTCATATTCTAACCATCACAACATTACCACTGTTTCTCCACCGTGTGACAGTAAAAAGACTGCGGGATTTCAATAACAAGGCAAAGTTCTCCACAGGCACAGGGATCATGGATATTAAAACTGTTCCTACACTTAAAAGAAATTCACCGAGTGAGCAGGGAGTACAGTCCCACTCAGATTCGGAAAATCAGTTTATCCAACACGGTGTGAATTCCAGCTTTGGCATGGGGTGACTGCACCCATGACATCGCAGATACTCCATGTACCTTGCTAGGATGTTGCTAGAAAAGACAAGTTCCTGGCAATGATGTGTGATCCAAGATTTTCATGTGGGAAACGGGCATTTTCCACCTCCATCTTCAGGCTCTAATGGTCCAAAAACAAAGAGCTGTGCGGAAGAACTCGTTTCTGCAACGGAATTATGACATCATATTTCTTCTCTCACTACCGCACACAAAGGTACTGTAAAGGAACAAACGATTGTCTCCTGGCAGTGTACGACAAAGGCAATGGTGGTAGTAATTTTCCCTCCTTTCCTGAAAATGACTTCAACAAAAGCAGGTCTCAGTTCCAGGTGTTTTGATTTGGCGGAATAACCTCCGAATATGACGCCAGCTGCAATTCGCTTGAATGAAAGTTGTGGTCAAAAGGAGATATCCACCCGTGGAATAGCACTCATAGTACAGAGATTTCAGAAGGAGGCAGTGTGATTTTCTCCATCCAGATTTTAACCATTAGAACATTACATCTGTTTCTCCACCTTGTGGCCATAAAAGAGTGCGGGATTTTAATAAGAAGCCACAGTTCTCCCCCAGCACAGGGAACAAGGAGAATCAATTTGTTCATAAACTTGCAAATGAGGCTCAGAGTGTGCAGGGAGTACAATCCCAGTCACATTCTCAAAATCAGTTTATAGCAACACGGTGTGAATTCCTGCTTTTGCTTGGAGATTTAGCCCCAGGTATTCCAGATTCTGCACTTCAAATGTATTGGTTGGCTAGAAAAGAGAGGCATGTTGGACTTAGGTGTTATCCAAGAAATTGATGTGGAAAACAGGCCTTTTCCAAATCTGTCTTCAGGCTCTAATGGTCCAAACACACATAGCAGTGCGCCAGGACTCGTGTCTACAAGGAGATTGTGACGTCATACTAGGCCTTCTACTACCGCAGACAAAGGTAGTCTAAAGGCCCAAACACATGCGTCCTTGCAATAAATGGCTAAGAGCAGGGAGGTGCTAATTTCCACTCCTTTCCTCAAAATGACTTCACAAGAAGCAGGTGTGAGTTCCAGGTATTTCACTTTGAGTTAGTAATCTGTGAATATTACTTTAGCTGCCATTCGCTTGAATGGAACTTGTGGTCAAAAGGAGATATCAACCCGTGGAATAGCACTCGTAGTACAGAGATTTCTGAAGGAGGCAGTGTGCTTTTCTCCATCCAGATTTTAACCACTAGAACATTACATCTGTTTCTCCACCTTTTGGCCATAAAAAGAGTGTGGGATTTTAATAAGAAGCCACAGATCTCCCTGGCACAGGGAACAAGGAGAATCAATTTGTTCATAAACTTGCAAATGAGGCACAGAGTGAGCAGGGAGTACAGTCCCAGTCACATTGTCAAAATCAGTATATAGAAACACTAAGTGAATTCCAGCTTTGCTTGGAGAGTTAGCCCCGGGTATTCCAGATTCTGCACTTCAATGGCTATTAGTTGGCTAGAAAAGAGAGGCATGTTGGACTTAGGTTTATCCAAGAAATTGATGTGGAAAACAGGCCTTTTCCACTTCTGGCTTCAGGCTCTAATGGTCCAAACACACATAGCAGTATGCCAGGACTCGATTCTACAAGGAGATTGTGACGTCATAATAGGCCTTCCACGACCGCATACAAAGGTAGTCTAAAGGCCCAATCACATGCGTCCTTGCAATAAATGGCTAAGAGCAGAGAGGTGCTAATTTCCACTCCATTCCTCAAACTGAATTCAAAAGAAGCAGATGTGAGTTCCAGGTGTTTCTCTTTGAGCGAGTAATCTATGAAGAGCACTCCAGTTGCCATTCGATTCAAAGGAGCTTGTGGTCAAAAGAAGATACCCAGCCATGGAAGAGCACTCCTAGTCTTTACATTTAGGAAGGACGCAGCGTTCTTTTCTTCATTCAGATTCTAAGAATAAGAACATTACCACTGTTTCTCCACCGTTTGTTCGTACAAAGAGTGCGGGATTTCCATAATAAGGCAAGTTCTCCTCAGGCACAGGTAACATGGAGAATCAATCAGTCCCTACGCTTGAAAATAATTTACACAGTGAGCAGGGAGTAGAGTCCCAATCAGATTCTGAAAATCAGTTCAGAGCTACACTGTGTGAATTCAATCTTTTGCTTAGGGAGATTACGCTCCTGATATCCCAGCTACTTCCGTTCACTTCCTTGGATATTGCTAGAAAATTGAGGTATCTTGGAATTACGTGTGATCCAAGACTTTCATGTGGAAAACAGGCATTTTCCACCTCTGTCTGCAGTCTGTAACGATCCAAACACACAGAGCAATGAGCAAGGTCTCGTTTCTACAACAGGATTATGACGTCCTAAGTGGACTTTCCATACCGCAGGCAAAGGTACTCTAAAGGAACAAAGTCTTGCCCCCTGACATAAACAGCAAAGAGAAAGGTGGTAGTAATTTCCACTCCAGTCCTAAAACTGACTTCACAAGAAGCAGGTCTGAGTTCCAGGTGTTTCTCTTTGAGGGAGTAATCTATGAATATCACTGCATCTGCCATTCGCTTGAATATAGCTTCTGGTCACAAGGAGATATCCACCCGTGGAATAGCAGTCCTAGTCTTGGGGTTTATGAAGGACGCAGTGTGCTTTTCTTCATTCATATTCTCACCTTCAGAACATTACCACTGTTTATCCACCGTGTGACCGGACAAAGAGTAGCGGATTTCAGTAATAAGGCAGAGTTCTCCGCAGGCACCGGGATCATGGATATTAAAACTGTTCCTACACTTGAAAATAATTCACCGAGTGAGCAGGGAGTACAGTCCCAATCAGATTCAGAAAATCAGTTTATCTAATACGGTGTGAATTCCAGCTTTGGCATGGGGTGATTGCACCATGATATCCCAGATACTCCATTTAACTTGCTAGGATCTTGATAGAAAATAGAGGTCCCTGGCAATGAGGTGTGATCCAAGATTTTCATGTGGAAAACGGGCATTTTCCACCTCCATCTTCAGGCTCTAATGGTCCAAAGACAAAGAGCTGTGCGGAAGAACTCGCTTCTGCAACGGAATTATGACGTCATGTTTGTTCTCTCACTACCGCACACAAAGGTACTCTAAAGGAACAAACGATTGTCTCCTGGCGGTGAACGACAAAGGGAATGGTGGTAGTAATTTCCCCTCCGTTCCTGAAACTGACTTCAACAAAAGCAGGTCTCAGTTCCAGGTGTTTTGATTTGGCGGAATAACCTCCGAATATGATGACAGCTGCAATTCGCTTGAAAGAAAGTTGTGGTCAAAAGGAGATATCCACCCGTGCAATAGCACTCGTAGTACAGAGATTTCTGAAGGAGGCAGTGTGCTTTCTCCATTCAGATTTTAACCATTAGAACATTACATCTGTTTCTCCACCTTTTGGCCATACAAAGGGTGCGGGCTTTTAATAAGAAGCCACAGTTCTACCCCGGCACAGGGAACAAGGAGAATCAATTTGTTCATAAAATTGCAAAACAGGCACAGAGTGAGCAGGGAGTACAGTCCCAGTCACATTCTCAAA